>PUQB01000849.1:24153-87869 GCA_003024785.1 Selaginella tamariscina
CACACCTGAATAATCACAAAAAATAGTATTGTTAAGGTTGCATGGTTCAAACCCAAAAAAGGCGACACGAGAAGGAGAGCGAAAGAATAATGGATGCCTAGAGAAAACAGGTCTCCCAATCAAAAAGACCCAGCATGTTTTATAAATGTTTAAATCCATTCGATATGGGTGGATGTCAAGAAGCGTTGATAAAGTCACGATTAACAAAACTGCAAGGGAATGTATGTTTTCTGAAGCTTAAAGCAATTACAAAAATTACAAAATATCATATATTTAATATTCATAATTATTATAAACTCTTTAATAGTACCAAATTGTATACTTAACTATATAAATTTAAAAAATGATATGGAAGATTGACTAATTATTATTAGGATTTAATATATATTATTACTACTACAAATTTTTAATTAATAATGTTATATTTAAATATTAATATTTTAATAACAACATCAATATTTATATAATGTACCTCTTATGCTCTTCCTTAATTGTATATTAGGCAAATATATATATAATTTAATACATTCTACTTTTATAATGTTATTAATTTTTTGTTCAATGAAATGCTATAATTTATTAAAGGGTAGAATACAAAATAGAATATTCTAAAGAAATTTCCTTTTCAAACATATATTCTAAAGAATATTCCTTTAATATTAGAAAATGCTAATTAAATAGCTAAAATTGCTAATTATTAGGAAATGGGACTATAGCCATGCCCATTTTTAGTTACAACTTGCATCAAACTTCATTTAGCTTCATGTGCAAAAGGTGAGAAGATCAGTATGTCGGTGTTGTCTCTAGAATTGCACCAAACATTTCCCACTTTCTTCTTATGCTAAGAACCGCCTAATATACTATACAAGTTGAGTTGCAGCTTGTTATGCCTTTGCTAATTTGTCCTTATTGAGGAGCACAATTTGAGTCAATAGAAAGCATTGTTAATATGTTCAAAGGGCTAACATTATCCATGGAAATAAATTGTTTCTTGCCCAAGTTAATTCATCTTTTAATAAAAATGAATTCCCATTTAACTAGCTTACCAAAGTGCTTTTTGCAACTGCTTTCCCGTTGTTTGTTGCTATGCTCCTCACTTTTTGCATCCTACTCTAGATACTTATTACCATTAATCACCATGTTAAGCACATGAGCATTTTCGTCTTATGAATCAGCTCCTCATCTTCAAGCTCTGCATTATTCTCATTTATAAAAGTGTATATGCAATATTCTTTCTAAAGTCTTCATGTTTCCAAAGTGCTTCCATCCATGAAAGACCATCCACAATCTTTCTAAAGTGCAATAAATTCCTGCTTTGAGCAAAGTTTCTATGCTAGTACTTCCAAATCCTTCCTTAAAAGCTAATAATTGTTTATTGTAGAGTGTTTCTATTTTTATTAATGAATAAGTTGAAGAGTTCCATATAGAAGTGAAGGTTATATGCTTACTCTACATTGACTTCCAATCTTCAATGAAAATCTAAGAACTTAAAGTTTCACATGAATAAGATCGGATCTTTGATAATGAAACAAAAAATCTAGGATGAAAATCCCTGAAATACTTGATCAGTAGGACCACAAAGTGAGTTGAGAGCTGGATGTCTAAAACATTTCACACTACTGATAAGTTATGAAACAATGTTCCTTGTATGTCCTTAGCAATCCATAATCATCAGAGCCTTTAGAAAATGAACAAAGCGTCAGTGTAAACCAATGAGATAAAATAATTACTTTAGAAAGAATGAACCTTAGCAGCCAATTTGATTGTGTTGTGCAAACTCAAGTGCGAAAAAAAGAAAAATGTTGATGTATGAGGCAACACATCCAAGTAAACTTTTGTACCAAGTGTTTTGTGCCAATCTTGCACATTGTGGGTCATGACATTATCAGAGGAGTTCCTGGACAATCTGAAACAAAATTCGTTGTGCGGTTGACCAGTTCGACCTTGGCACTCCTCAAATATTGTTCAAACATCATTCAGATGAGACAAATGTCTCCCAAGAACAATGACTTTGAACCGCATTTGAGGGGATTGATCAACTTCTTCCCATTATGGATGTAGTGTCAGAGTTTTTTACCTGATGCCACAAAGGCGGCTTGCCAGGTGCCAACCTTGGAATCCCCTCTCTGGAAACCCCACGAAATCTGGTAAAATAACCCGTATTAGGAACCCAAGCCTTAGGAACTCAAACCCCTAACTGACTAAGCCCACGAACGAGACTCACCTTGTGAATCAGGATACACGGACTAGCTAAGCTTTAGGTGTCGTTCCTAGCTTGGTGTGGTTGAGACAGCCGGAGCAAGGCCTCAACCACTAGTTTTGCGGAACGTGAACTCGGACAATGTCTTTGAGCTTGCGGGCAGGTTTTCGGACCAAGGAATCTGATTAACTCCTGGAAGTGACGTGCCCCTATCTTAAAGTCAAGATCCTGCCAACGATAAGGATAGTCTAACCCTAGGGTGGGTTGTACCCCTGTCGTGTGGAAGTTTGGGCGGCACAACGGAGGGTTGCACCTTGAACGACACAAGCTTAGCTTGCACCAGTAGGAGGTTAACGAGCTCTCTTTTGAACCCAAGAAGCCTCACTACATATACTCTACCTTATTTATGTGACGGACCCCCCCCGCTGTTTACCTAAATGAGTAAGTGGCTGGCACGGAAATGCCAGCCCTTAGAGAAACTAGTTGTCCTAACCTAACCCTAAACCTAACCCTAGGGGGGATTAGGGCATGGGGTTAGGGCAACCCTAGGGTTAGGTCAACCCTAGGAGTGTCCCTAACCCTTATTTTTAACAAGCTATACTTGCAAAGAACCCTAACCTGGAACGTCAAACCAGGAGAGTTTTTAGAAGGTAAGTTCTAGCTTCGCCTAGAGTTTCCTACAAATACCTAATGACACCCGGCCGGACCATCACTAGATACCCAAGTGCACTAAACGGCCTGTTTCCTACTACATCTAGGGTTTGTCACAAAACTCGGTAAGTAATAATAGTCAAACCCCAAAGTAAAAGGTTGAGTCATAGTTAAGTTCTAGCTTCGCCTAGAGTTTCTTGCAAAACCTAATGACACCCGGCTGGACCATCACTAGATACCCAAGTGCACTAAACGGGCTTGTTTTCTACTACATCTAGGGTTCGTCACAAAACTCGGTAAGTAACAACAGTCAAACCCCAAAGTAAAAGGTCGAGTCATAGTAAAACTATGACACACTCCCCGCCTTTGAGAATGTCAACGTCCTCGTTGACGTCTAACTCCAAGACTAGACTAGGTTAGGAAAAATTAACTGAAAACTAACACTAATCACTCTATGCTGAGTCAGCAAAAAGTTCACAAGTTTTATTACCCCCTTGCATTACGCGAAGCTAAATACTTCAGAACTGTTGTTCACTGAGCGAGAACTCAGCTGCCGGAGGCATCACCTGCGACAAGAAGTCATGTGGAGACCTTTTGCACGTCTGCAAAGTTTGTCACTCGACACAGAAAACAGGTTAGTTAATTTCTTTAAGTTAACTAGAATTTATATTGGAGGCCTCTAGTTAAGGTTGTATGTCGGCCCCTAGGTTAAGAAGAAACTTTATTTCTTAATCAGTTTGAGAACCTCGTCTCAAACTCATTCACCAACTCCATCGCGTTCTGCAATTCTCCAATGGTTCCCATGTCGACTCGCATGCCGGGTACCTTTCCACTTAACAAGATATTCACGTTTACGTTTTCCCGTCCATGAATGTTTCCCCTTTAATATCGCTCAACTTCAAATTCTTTCTCCTCACCAACTAACTCTGGAGGCGGACGTAAATTATGATATCTATGTGGATGTTTCTCATCCTTGTGGAATGGCTCGAGCAAATTGACATGAAACACATTGTGTATTGTTCCCAACTCTGGAGGAAGATCTAACCATAAGCCACTTTCCCTACTTGCTTCACCACCTTGTATGGACCTATGTAGTGCGATAGAAACTTCCTCGAAAGAGTCGTTGGAACCTTCAGGTTTTTGGTACTCAACAATACCATATCCCCAACCTGATACTCTACATCCCGCCGATGTTATCGTACTGCTGACGATACCTTTCCTGTGCTGCAGCCATCGCTTGACGAGCAGCTTCCCATGTTCGATACAATTGTCCCGTGAACTCTGCTACAGATGGAACTCGATTGCTATCGTCTTTCGGTAACACCATACTCTGAGGAATACCACCCTTATTCCCAGTTAACACTTCCATCGGGCTACATCCGATTGCAGTGTGCATCGAGTTATTGTAACATATCTCAGCCATATCTAAGTGTTCAGCCCAATCAAGTTGATCACCTTGAACATAGCATCTGAGATAGTCCTCGACTTGTCGGTTCACCCTCTCCGTTGACCATCAGTTTGCGGATGGTAAGCTGTACTGAACTTGAGCATCGTACCAAACTGCTTAAACAATGTCCCCAAAACTTCCCAAACGAGGATCCCGATCTGAGATCATGTTTCCGGTAGTCCGCGCACTCTTATGACTTCGTGGAAGAACAACTTCGCTGCTTGAATTGCATTCACTGTCTCTACAGTTGGAATGAAATGAGCAACCTTTGAAAACGATCGACTACCACCATGAGCATTAAAACCACAAGATTTTGGCAATCCCATGATAAAGTCCAAAGTAACACTTTGAAATGGCCGCTCTGGAATCGGTATACACTGCAACTTCCCAGCTCGTTTTTGCGATCGGCTCTTTACTTGTTGACATGTGGGGCATGTCTTGACATACTTGGCAACATCATCTATCATACCCGGCCAATAGAATCCCTGTTTCAACAAAGCCAACGTCTTATGCCTTCCACCATGTCCTGCCAAAGGAACGTCGTGATGCTCTCTTAACAGCCTCTCCCTCCATGTCCCTTCTGGAACATAGAGTCTCTTTTCTTTATAATAAAGAACTCCATCTCGTACCGCAAAATGGCCTGTTTGAGTGCATCCATTCGACTTTCTATTCCTGCTGGAATATTACCATCTCTTCGTAACTGATGAACTTGTTTCCTCTTTGCCACCAGGCTCAAAGCCTCCTTAGCAAACTTGTCCTGAGGATACGCCGTCACAAATTCATCCACCAAAGTTGACACGGGTGCTGACATAATCGAAGATGACCCTTTCTACTGAGTGCATCAGCTACCACATTGTCCTTTCCCGCTTATGTTGATTTCAGGCTGAAATCGTGCCAACTTCTGCTGCCATCTAGCATACTTCGGCGATAGCTTCGGCTGCGTTTCAAAATACCTTAGAGTTACACTATCTGTCCAAACCACAGTGCCATGACTTGGAAGATAATGACGCCAATACTCCAAGGAAGCAACAATAGCATACATCTCCTTTTCGTGAGTAGGCCATCGAGTTTGCGCGGCATCTAACTTTTCGAGAAAAAGGACACTGGATGTCCTTTTTTGCAATACACCACCAATTGCAAAGTCGGAAGCGTCACATTCTACTTCAAAGGGATCTTCAAAGATGGGCAACTGCAAAACTGGCTCAGAAGAGATAGCCTCTTTGAGTTTGACGAACGCACGTTGGCACTCTGGAGTCCAATGCCATGGAATGTTTTTCGTAAGATCTGTCAATGGGGCCGCTATTTCCGAGTAACCCTTTATGAATCTTCGGTAATACCCTGTCAGACCAAGAAATGATCTAACTTCATGCACGTCTTTTAAAGTCATCCACTCAGTAATAGCTTGAATTTTCTTTGGGTCCATGGCAACCTCCCCACCTGAGATCAAGTGTCCCAAGAAATCTATCTTGGTTTGACCAAATGCGCACTTGCTTTCTTTAGCATACAATGGTTCTCTCTCAACCTCTGAAACACTTTTTCTAAGTGTTCCACATGTTCCTCAATTGTCGAACTGAAAATCAGAATGTCATCAATATACACCACTACGAACTCGTCTAGATAGTCTCTAAACACATCATCCATCATTGTGCAAAAAGTTGCTGGAGCATTGCACAACCCGAATGGTAAGACTAGAAACTCAAATGATCCATAACGCGTTCGAAAAGCGGTCTTCTCAATGTCATTCTCTGCTACCCGAATCTGATGGTACCCATCTCAAGTCTATTCTTGAAAAATACTTTGCTTTTGATAGCTATCAAATAAGTCGTCCACTCGTGGAAGAGGATACTTATTTTTGATAGTTATCGCGTTCAGCTCGATAGTCCACACACATTCGCATCGTACCATCCTTTTTCATTACAAACAAGATAGGTGCACCATACGGCGATCGACTAGGTCGAATGTGTCCTCGACCAATCAATTCTGTCAGCTGTCTCTTCAATTCTACTAACTCTTGAGGATTCAACCGATATGGGGCTCTTGCCGGTGGAGACGAACCTGGCAAAACTCTATCTGTGGTCCACAGCTCGACGTGGAGGTAACTCGGCGGCAAGTCTTCTGGCAACACATCCTTAAACATGTTCAAGACTTCCAAAATAGGTTCAGGAACAGATTCTTGACCATCTCCTATTTTGACTTCACCAGTATCCAAAACCATTGCAAGAAACACACGTTCCCGATGTCTAACTGCCTTACGCAACTGAGTTAAGGTAAGGAACATAGGATTCCAATCCTTATCAGTTAGCGTTTCCATTTTGAGCTGTCTTTTTAATGTCCTTTATCTGCTGCAAGCGTGATTCGATTATCTCCAAACCCCTCATTTCGATTACATGTTTATGGAACCATTCCATACCCAAAACAAAGTCAAACCCCGTCATATTCAAGACAACTAAGTCTAGCTTAGCCTTCCAATCTTTGATTTGGACAGGAACTGCCCTTGCTATATTATTAGTATTTTGAGAACCTTTGCCAAAATTGATCTTTATTTCACACATCTTTATTACATCCAAATTCAATCGACGAGCTAGACTAGTCGATATGAAGTTGTATGTTGCTCCAGTATCGATCATCATTCGGACTCGGTCCCCTCGTATCCTTCCTGTCAAATATAGCAAAGGGTCAGTTTTGTCTTGAATAGCGAATAAGGCAGGTTGTGTCTGGCACAACATTACCTCTTCTGACTCATCTTCCGGATCTTCAAGCGTTTCTGGTTCAGCAACTTCCTCTTCTACCATCGCCTTGAAATGTCCTGATTGTTGTGAGGGTGCCGACACTCTTTAGCAAAATGACCAGGCTTGTTACAATTATAACATTTCACGACCCCGCCTGCGGAACGCGGGGGAGCAGACTTTGGAGCCGATCCTTTGGCTGCTGAGGAGGTGGTAACGCCAATGGTTTCCGAAATCCGGTGGGTCTTGATGTGTCCGAAAACTTGGAACTGCCACAAAGGGACTTGCACTTCGAATTGATGGCGATTGATCTGGTCGCCTATCAAACCTTCTGAACCCAGACTTTGGAGGAAACCTCCTTGGTTTAGGTTTTGCTTCCTCCCCTTTGTACAAGTCTTCTAACGACATGCCATAAGCAACCTTTTGAGCTGCCTCTTGACATTCCCGATAGCTTGTTGGCTTGTACCTTAAGATTTCTCTTCGCGTTTCTCATTCAAGCTAGCCATGAAGCAACTTCGAGCTTCATCATCGCTCATATTTGGCACCAATCGCCGTACACTTTCGAATCGATAAACGTGGTCCATAGGACTTCCCCGAACTCCCTGTTGACAAAGTGCCAGGTCAGCACGCAATCGCAAACCGAGATCATCCGGCATATACTGCTTTTTGATCTCCTTTTTCATGTGCTTCCAGCTGTTTCGGTATCCACGTTCACCTTCAACAATTCGCCACCAAGTCTTAGCTTCTTCTTTAAGAAATGCTTGGCACATGCAACCTTTTCTGTCTTTCTCACGGAAGCAGCCTCGAAATAGCTTTCCATATCATACAACCAGTCATCCAAAACCTTGTAATCCTTTGAACCCATGAAATTCGAAGGCTTTACCGGTTTGAATTTACTGGGACCTCACCACCTACTTCCGTCGAAGAATCTGATTCAGAGGAACCTGACTCTGAGTCATGCTTCTTCTTCTTTTTCCGTGTGTCTGGTTGCGGAACATCTGGCACTGCAGTATTCGTAATCCGAACGGCAACATTATCGATTCGGTCGTTCAACCCAAACATCCCCTCGAAGTTCGTTTAGGGCATCCATCATTATTTCTCGCCAACCAGGTCGTTGTCTAACTCTAGGGGGACCTGGATCAGCCTCATCCATCTCCTCATTTTGAGCCTCTGCGACAGCCCTCTCTGCCTCAGGCTCTGGTTGCTTTCTTGCTCATCGTATTGAACCCTAGTTCAACACTCGGAGAATATGCTTGGAATATTCCCAATGTGAAACTGGAAACACCCTGCACAGGTTGTACACCCACACACATCAGCTTAAACTAGCATAAGACTTTCGGACATACCTAGAATCTCACGCCGACTCACTGAGCAAGTGTTCTCCGAAGTTTGACAACTCACAGGATCAAACTCTCTGCGCAGAATACAGACATGTTAACCGAAAGCAATAGAGTATATCAAGAATTTAGAGTTATCTAAACATTGAAACACCCTACGACTTAAGGCAGTCCTACTGACCGCAGAGAACTTGCTCCGATACCAATTGTCAGAGTTTTTACCTGGTGCCACAAAGGCGGCTTGCCAGGTGCCAACCCTGGAATCCCCTCTCTGGAAACCCCACGGAATCTGGTAAAGTAACCCGTATTAGGAACCCAAGCCTTAGGAACTCAAACCCTAACTGACTAAGTCCACGAACGAGACTCACCTTGTGAATCAGGATACACGGACTAGCCGAGCTTTAGGTGTCGTTCCTAGCTTGGCGTGGTTGAGGCGGCCGGAGCAAGGCCTCAACCACTAGTTTGCGGAACGTGAACTCGGGCAATGTTTGAGCTTGCGAGCAGGTTTTCGGACCAAGGAATCTGACTAACTCCTTGGAAGTGACGTGCCCTATCTCAAAGGCAAGATCCTGCCAACGATAAGGATAGTCTAACCCTAGGGTGGGTTGTACCCCTGTCGTGTGGAAGTTTGGGCGGCACAACGAGGGTTGCACCTTGACGACACAAGCTTAGCTTGCACCGGTAGGAGGTTAACGAGCTCTCTTTTGAACCCAGGAAGCCTCACTACATATACTCTACCTTATTTATGTGACGGACCCCCCCCCCCCTGTTTACCTAAATGAGTAAGTGGGCTGGCACGGAAATGCCAGCCCTTAGAGAAAATGGTTGTCCTAACCTAACCCTAAACCTAACCCCTAGGGGGGGTATTAGGGCGTGGGGTTAGGGCAACCCTAGGGTTAGGTCAACCCTAGGGTGTCCCTATTTTGACAAGCTATATTTGCAAAGAACCCTAACCTGGAACGTCAAACCAGGGGAGAGTTTTAGAAGGTAAGTTCTAGCTTCGCCTAGAGTTTCCTGCAAATACCTAATGACACCCGGCCGGACCATCACTAGATACCCAAGTGCACTAATGGGCCTGTTTCCTACTACATCTAGGGTTCGTCACAAACTCGTAGTAACAACAGTCAAACCCCAAAGTAAAGGGTCGAGTCATAGTAAAAACTATGACATGTAGTCCTAATCATGCAAGCTTCATATTGTTTTGAACTTGGTTGTGTAGAAAAAATCCAACCTTCTCATGGAATTGAAAACTATTTGAAGTAGTGGTCATGTCTTGCAGCATCAACTTACTCCATCTAACATCTCCATCTGAACTATGGCCAATCAATGGGCCAAGCACTGAAGCCAAATGTATATCCCAAAGTGTCTCAATTTTCTTTCATTAGTGTCAAATATCATTAGTAAATTTGTTGCATGTATGCAATATATCTGTACAATAAAAATGAAATAAATTTTGAAAATGAAAAACTTAACAAGAACTAAGTTTGATAAACTTATATGCAAGGGATTTATAATAAAACCCTTGTCATATTTGCAATGACATAATTTATTCTCGTAGCCAGCCACATCCACCTTTACGAATTTGCTACAAGAATGATTGTTTTACCTGAACAAGCAAACTATATTAAATAAAGAAATAGTGTTACAAACTTGCCATTTACCGCAAAAAGCCAATAAGTTTATCATGCTTAGGATCCCAGCGAACACAACATTTTATTGTTGTCTCATCCTTAGTTACAGTTGCAGGCACTAATCCAATCTCAAGTTGCAAAGATATCATTTTCTATTTGTATATTTCTATAAAACAAAATAATTAATATGTAATTCACTTTTAGCAAAACTACCTGCGATATTTTTGAATGTGTCCTCGCTGATACCAATTTTATATTGAAACAAATTCTTCAATCCATGTTTTATGCTTGACAAACTTGGGCCTTTAGCATTCATGCTAAGAAAGTTGTGAACTTGACTTGATAACATATTCCTTGCTTTGCCCGACTCAAATGTTGAATCATATCAAACATCATGTGACAAACCTGTTCATTACCTTCAAACTTTCCGGCTGAATAAGCATTGATGAGTCCTTACAAAATTTTCTTACATATTTTCTCATAGTCGACTCCTTCAACGTTTCAGGTAGTGTTTTATATTGCATTTACAAAGTTATATTACGCAACCTTAGAAACAAATTGTCTCAGAACAAATCCTTATTCTCCAAGCCAAGCTTCCAACTATTTTGAAGATGCTTTGAATACGTCATCAAATCATTTTGCATTCCCGATAAAATTCCTCATTCCCCCCTTGGAATTGTGGCCTTGGAAAGTCCAATGGCTTTGCTCGAAAGTCAATGTCAAATGGAATCTGCAAGCACTTCAAACACTATGTGCCTAGAAACCAGAAATTTCCCACGCTTGCTCACACATTCACTATGTTTAAATATCCTAGCAACCTCATGTTCATGTCCTGTATTTAATGCAAACTTAGTAGCATAGTTCAGCTCACTCCACCAATTATGCTTTGGACGACTATCATTGAACATTTTTCTCAAATCTATGTTAACAAGTCCATACTTGTGTCTCATCTGCTAGAAACCATAACAAACACTACCTAGCTTGATGCAAATACATAACACTGAGTTCACAACCTTGTAAATAAAAATAGCTACTTACTTGTGTCACTTGAGCTAGCTGATTCATCATTTCTAATTCAATGCAAACATTCATTAGTAAAATTATATATATCAAACATTAAAATACCTTTACAAAAGAACCGAGTCAAACTAAACTACTTTTTGTTTGAATCTGATGCTTTGCTTTTTGTTTCTTAGTCAACCAATTAGTCAACTTCTTTCCTTACAACAATGTTTATTAGTTTTAAAATTTTAAAAACAAAAGCTTGAAAGAGCAGATATATAAAATGAAATGTCAGATGTATTCAGCTACAAAAACCCTGCTTATACACAAAAGACCCTCTGCCACGTGGCACACATGCGACACATGGCGTTGACACATGGGAGCCAGATCACCACCCATGTGTCACTAACGCATGTGTGTATATACACATGCGTATATACAGTATGTTATATATACAGTATCTTACATTATCCTCCCCTCTGCGGCTGTGTAGATGTGATGGATCTGATGGTCCTGGATCCGTGTGAGCTGGGTCATCTAAGGTATGACCAAATGTACTCAATGAGTCTTGAACGACAAACCGTTTCATTCGAACCACGTGAACTATCTCAACCTTGTGAGATCCCATCAACTGTACTTGATATACCTGAGACCAACCTTTCGAAATACTCGGTAGGGACCAAGCCACTTATGTAATAAACCAGCTGCAAGCCCAGGTGCAGTCAGCTTGGGAAAATGTACCAGGACTAAGTCACCGTCAGCAAATCTGGTGGAATTTGATGTCGTGCATTGTAAGAAGATTGCTGCTGCATTTGAGCTCGACCAAGATGTTCAACAGACTCTGCATGCAGAAGAGGCAAAACAACATCCAAATGTCGAGCCCACATCTTTGCATCCTCGGCACGTGGCAGATTCGATGATAACCCCAATTCACTAAGCAACTTAGGATCATATCCATACAATGCCTTGAATGGAGAGATACCAATCGAACTCTGAATGCCTGTTACATAAGCAAATCTCAAACATCGCAAATACCAATCCTAGTCCATGTGATTGAAGTTCACATACTTCGAGATCATACCCTTGAAGGTCCGATTCAAACGCTCTACCAAACCATCAGTTTTGTGGATGATACGAAGGGGCAAATGAATGTTTTTACCCCTAACCTCTCACACAACACTCGGAATACCTCTGTAATGAAAGCGGGCCATTGTCTGATAACATCTGCTCTGGACAAAAATGCTGCAAAACCACATTATCGACAGAAACAAAGCTGTTGACATGGCAGTTGCATCCGGAAGAGCACCAACCTCCATCCATCAAATTAAATAATCGGATACAACAATGATGTACTGGTTACCTTGAGAAGACGTGAAAAGGTCCCATAAATCCACTACAATTAACTCAAAAGGGCGAGAGACATTGATGGATTCCAACACCCCCATGGCCCGAGTCGTAAAGGAATTCCGAGTTTGACAAGTGGGACAGCTTTGAATATACCTAATCACATCACCACCATGCTGGACCAATAAAATGATCGGCGCAGCTTCTCCAACACTCGTTGGTGACCAAGATAACCTCCAACAATAGGTGAATCATGATATGCTCGAAGAAGGTGTGAACATATGTAGAGGGTACAGCCAAACGCCATCTGTCCCTGGATTTGTCCCAATAAAATACAATAAACCATCCTGAAGTCAAAACTGAGCATGATATTGTCGAAACCAAGGTTCGGAAGACGGATTTGCAAAACGCATCGCGTAATTGCCTCGTCCATGGTTTATGTTTTGAGCATCCTGCCACTATTCCAAAGATGGTAAGTCGGCATCGAATACCTGAGGGGCTTGTATCAAACCGAACGCTTGCAGCTATTGCATGAGCAGGCAAAGTGGAATCGGAGAGGGGTGCTCGAGAAAGTGCATCCGCATCCACCATTGTTCGCCCAGGCCTATGCACCACCTTAAAGTTATATACCTGGAGACGTAATGCCCATCTGGCTACGCGACCCACTAAATTCTTCCGTTTTAATAAGGAAGTGACAGCAGCATGATCACACTCCAAAAGTGTTTCACTCCCATGTAAGTAGGCATGAAGTCGTTCAAAACCCCAAACAGCAGCAAGGCATTCTTTTTTAGTAGTGGAATAATTCCGCTCAGCCAGCGTGAGTACTCGACTAATGTAAGCCACTGGGTGTCGAATTGAAGAATCCACAGCATCAGTTTGCATCAATACACCACCAATACCAACATATGAGGCATCTACTCATAAAATGAACGGACGAGTAAAATCTGGGTATTGAAGCAATGGTGGAGTTGTCAGGAACTCTTTTAACTTGTCAAATGCTTGCTGACACCTATGAGTCCACCTAAAAGATACCTGTGGACGAACTAACTCCCGAAGAGGGGCAGTTTGATCAGTAAGATGATCGATGAATCGACCCAAGTACTGCACCGTGCCCAAGAAATGCTGAACTTCCTGTACTGTACGGGACGAGGGAACTCTCGAACAGCTCGCAACTTCATTGGATCCACCTGTAAACCCTCTCGAGATATACGGTAACCCAAGTAAGTGGTGTCAGTCGAACCAAACACACACTTTTCAAGTTTCAACTTCAGGCCAACTTCTCGAAATCGATCAAGAACGCGCCGTACATTACGAATGTGATCCTCCCAAGAACCAGACCCATGAATGAGCACATCGTCAATAAAATCGGCAGTGATATCAGGCATATCAGAAAGAAGCTCATCCATCATGCGTTGAAAGGTGGCAGGAGCTGAAGTCAATCCAAAAGGCATGACCAGAAACTCGTAAAGATCAAATGGTGTTCGGAAGGCCATTTTCGGAATATCCTCCTTAGCCATAGGAACCTGGCAATATCCTGATGCCAAATCCAACTTAGTAAACCATCAACTCTGACCCAAACAATCTAATAGATCGGCAGAGTTCGGAAGTGGATAGACATCTTTGATGGTAACATCATTAAGAGGTCGGTAATCCACACAAAATCGGAGAGATCCATCAGGCTTGGGAACCAAATGAGGTTCACATGCCCATGGACTCCGTGACGGACGACACACTCGTTTACCAATCATATCAGTAATAGCTGTTCGCATGGCTGACAACTCCTTTGGTGACCTGCGTCGAACCGGGACTTTGAAAGGCTTTGCATTGCTGGTGGGTATACAGTGTCGAGTCTTCACACATGCACCTTGGGACAGATCAAATTTGAATAAACTTGCATACTGTTGTTTAAGTTGTTCGATGCAATGTGCTCGACACTCAGGTGACAGATCCGGCATTTGAGCCTGTTGAGATGAACACCACCCCAAGACCGGAATCAAAGGAGCTATATGCATGATACAAACAGCAACAAACTTCTCTGGACGTAAAGAAACAGATTGCAGAGACACAGACTCCAAGCGTAATACAGGAGGAGAGAGTGAAAAATCATATGTACCTTTTGACTGCTTTAACCAATCACATCCCAGAATGATGTCAAAGACCTGGGAAGGGACAACCCTAAGAGACCCAGAGGGAAACTTACAGTTGGCACCCATAACCAACGTAGTCGAAGTGGTGTACTGTGATACTACACGAGACTGCCCATTACCATATAAAATGTGCAAGACCTTATCTGCTCGTCTCAAAGGTAATGAGCACCGATGGCCAGAGAAGTAGTTATGGAAGACATACTAGATCCTGTATCCACAAGTACTGCGACTGAAACATCATTCACTCGTGCAGAAAATGTGAAACTGGATGATTTGGTGGAACTTGCAACCCTTGATATGCATAGCGGAAAAAGCATGGAGGTGGAGTTTCCATCGCACGGGATCCCTCCGTCGCCCGTACGATTACTGGTTTTCCGCAACAAATCCACCCACAAGAGAAGCATCATCATCTAGAAGCTTATCATCAGACATAATGGCCGCCACAGTACACCATCCGGAACATATGGTCTCCAGCCTAGATGTGGTGGACGCCAATCAGGATACACATCGCATGCCCGCCAAGTATGTCCAGGTGCCCAACAGGCCCAACAATGAACTTGATTGGGTTGACCTGCATTGTTCCGATTCCTCCTGTCACGAATCCGTGGATTTTGACCACCACGGGCAAGAATTGGAACAAGTGCAAGACGATTTCGTGGAGGTGGTCCACGGGGTGGGCCCCGAGGTCGACCACGAAAGGCTTGTCGTGCGGGCATATATGCAGCAGCGTCAACCTCCATTAGATTAGCACGCTGAATAGGAGGAGCAGGTAACCCAAGGGACCACGGCCCTCACCAGGCACCAACTCAAATCGTTGAGTTAGTGCAAAAGCTTCCTCCAATGTGGTAGGACAAAGAGCCCGAATGAATCGAACAAGTTTGGGTTGCATAGTTGGCCATAACATACCAAGCTTAATGGGCTTAGGCATGTTAAGATATGCATGCCGAGCTAAATCCCCGAACCTAATACTGAACCGCATAACAGACTCACTAGGATGTTGTCGTATTGCATGCAGTTGTTGGAAAGCATCATCTGAATCCTCAATTTTGCCAAACATACGTTTGAGGCATTCCGTCAACCGATTACTATTGGCTTGAATCTCCATAGCCAATCCATTATACCACTTGAGCGTAGGGCCTTCCAAACATGTAGGGAATTCTCTGAGAGCACGGGCTTCATTCCAACCATGGTAACGAACAATAACCTAGAAATGATCAAACCAGTGGTATATATCATCTCCCGAATCACCACAAAAAGATCGGGGTCCAACCCTCGAATTTATGGCCTGTGAAGAAGACAAAGGAGCACTAGAAGCAGATCCCCCGACAGGAGGCTCAGGCGGGAAGATGAGGACGAACCCTCAATAAAGCGCTCCAACAACTTCGTTTGTGCATCAATAGCAGTAGCAATAATGCTAAAAGCTGTCTCCATATTCATTGTCATGGAAACAAGAAAAGGAAGAGGCAGAAGAAAGGGATACCCCAACTTCTCCACCAATGAAAGAGCAGATATATAAAATGAAATGTTAGATGTATTTAGCTACAAAAACCCTGCTTATATATACAGGAGACCCTCTGCCACATGGTACACATGCGACACATGGCGCTGACACATGGGAGCCAGATCACCACCCATGTGTTACTACGCATGTCTGTATATACACATGCGTATATACAGTATGTATATATACAGTATCTTACAAGCTTACCTCGTTTATGACCATCTTATGCCACATGATATTTCAAATTGTTGGCAAGGTTCTCAGTTGTAAAAAATCTCACCAATTTTTCGCACTGCCCACACTCCACATGATTGTGTATTTAAACTTGGTTCATACAACTGAATTTCCGATCCATTCTCTGTAGCAAAAGAATCCACAATGTTCTTCATCAGATACTTTACACTTTCTCGTAGTTGCCTACTATCTTCCACATGAGCTCTTGGCTTCAACATTTTTTTCTGAATTTATATCGTGATTGGTAATATCAATAACAGCACAACCGAATTCTTCTTTTATTCTCTTCATGCTTAGTACTAGTGCAGTGCTTAGTAACGTAGTTGTAACATGTATCCTTCAATCCCCTCCCATATACAATGCCTCATTCATGAAAGAAAATCCCAAAAACAAGTTTGTTATTCCTATTGTACGAAACAAACTTGCATTTGTTTTGTCACATACGGTCTCTTAATCGCTTGATATTCTTCCTAAACAAAGCTTTCCATTGTGAATGAGCTTTGAATTCACCTTTTTTGAATTCAAACCCAGGCAGAGTAGGGAATCTTCACCCGCTCATGCAGTGTTGTTGCTTAAGCTGGCTTGCTCATTCAAAAATGCTCCCTGAGCTAAAACATTGTTTCCACGACCTGTTTCTAACCTAATAAGCACCTCATTATCCCAAAAGAAATGGTGCTCTTGATATCTTGTTTTGGCCGGCCTTACCGGTCCATCTAAAGCAGGAATTCTAGATCAATTTCATCACGAACCTTTGTAAATGTGAAATCTACAACAATGTGAACAAAACTAACAATCTCTCATCGATCATCTTGACAAATGTTGATCTTCGTCTCCATTCGGCCCCTTTTGTATTCGGCATCTTCCTCGCCACGAAGAACCCTATCCCCACCGTTAGGAATTGAGTAAAGGTATTAACCTTGTGTACCGGTAGTGATGCTGCCTTATAAACCCATCGGGACTGTATATATCTTTTTCTATTGTTTGTACACTAATTATTACTTCACAAGCAATGTGACAATATATGAGCTGTTTCGAATGTTACATTCAAACAAAAGGTCAAAACCCACTAATAAAAAATGATCACCAACTGTATTCATGCATTTAATCTTCATAGCAATTGATATCCGATCACACATGAAGATGAATAGATACGTGGAGAAGGGGTAACACTTTTGTGATGAATAATATATGACTTTGCACACGCACGCACACATACTAATTCCTTTTGTTGTGTACAGATGTTTGCGGACAAGGCGGAGGAGACGACCTGAAGGAGATGGTGAAGAGTTTTGCACAAGAAAGAAGCGTACCATTCCAAAGCCAGAGAGGTTGCAAGTGTACGGATTCGGAGCTGTTAGTATACATACTATAATGGCTGTTAGATGGTGGATATCGAGGTTGTCTTAGCTCGGTACGAGGAACACATATAATAGTATGAAATAACGAAATAAAATCTAGGTTGTAATTTGCAAGCCCGTCCGATTTCAAATGTCCAATTGCACTGGGTGCAGATGCAAAAAGTGTGGGATGTGCAGAAGATGGAAGGACTCGACCAAAGGGAAGCACACACACGATGTTAAAGCCGAGGTGGAAAGCCAGTGCCCGTGCACTGTTTCATACAATAGCATGATCATTCTACTTGCCCAGAAGGAAGAAGCCCTTGAGATGTTAAAGAACGAAGTGCCGTTTCATGGAATGCAATGGTTTCTGCATGGGCATATTGGAGAAGCGAGGAGGTTGTTCGAAAGAACACTATCTCCGAACCGCGTGTCCTGGAATTCGATCCTACATGCATATGTACAGAATGGGCATATGGAAAGGCAAAGTGGTGGGTGCTCGATAAGATGCCCGAGAGAGACATAGTGCCGTGGACTTCAATGCTTTCTTGTTATGCCCAAAACGGGGCATATCGAGGAGGCTAAGCAGGTGCCGAAACACATGCACTCATCCAGAAGCTAAGGGACTTCTTTGATTCGATGCCATAGTTTCATCTGTGTTGCCGAACGCACCAGCGTCTTAGATATACATGTGAAGAAGGGGACTTCCAACAGGCTAAGAAGTATTTTGAACCTCTGCCATGGAGGGACTTGTTGACCAGTGTGGACGTGCCAAAGACAAGATGCCTTTAAAGGACTTTATATGTTGCACTAGCACGATAAGAGAATATGCCCAAACTGGGCATATCAAGATGCCAGAGTACAGTATGATATCCTGGAATACAACGTTGGGTGCATATATACAGAACGGATACATAGATCAAGCAAAAGGGATGTTCGAAATGATGCTGCAAAGGGCACGTTTCGTGGGCGGCTCTAACTGCAGCATATACTTAAACAGGGGATGTGAAGAAACTCTATGCCAGAACGGAACAGTGTGTCGCATTTGGCCATAGTGAAGCAAAGGCTCTGTTTGATGTGGTGCCTTGAATACCATGGTTGCAGCATATGCCTTGAATGGGTATACTGAGTTGGTGTGTGGTGCCTTGGAATACCACCATGCTGAGTATGGAGATGCTAAGCTCACGTTTGACAGGGTGCCAAAGCCGGAAAACTGGGCGGGAGAGGCTGTCGAGGAATAATATTGTAGTTTTGTTATGGTACCTAATTTGTATTAATGCAATATCCCTCTCTCTCTTAGAGACATGTATGTAGGGTATATCATTACAAGATTCAACGGAAAGGACAAGTATAAGAAGGTTAATGAAAATCTATGGTAGATTTGAGATATTATCCACGGCATACCGCCATTCCTAGCTATAAATTCATGAAGGAAAAAAAGAAAACATTTTTAGCACAGCACAGACACATAAAATGCATGTGTGTGTGTGTGTGTGTGTGTTTTGTGTGTCTGCATCTGACTATGTATGTTATATAAGTATAATCACATGTATGCATACATCTCTGTATCTATAACACGGGCCCGCGCGCGCACGCACACACACACACACACACAATTGGGAGAGGGTGAACTCACCAGACTGAAGGATGGAGTTGACCATCGAAATGTATGAACCAAGAAGAAGAAATCAACCACAAAACGGATAGCGTAAGCATACGGATATGCTCGGTTATCTAGCCTGCAATAACATAAGAGAGAGACATTCCATCATACATGCATACTTATGAAGAATGTAAGTGTCCACACAGACGCACGCACATTGTGTGTGATAGATACAGAGGAAATGATAGATACAGACCTGTAGATATGATGATCCCGATTACCTCAAATCAAAGACCAAAGTGTGAGATGATGCGAACCGAACGTTGTCCTGCAGCTTCTCGGACGCAAAGTTCTCCAGCAATTTCGAATCGTCGAAAGACTCCATGAAGGACTTCGTTGGATTCTTCCGCGCGCGATGATTGACACTCCAAGCGCCGTATCCCGATCCAAGCACTGATATCCCAATGAGACCGCATCGCCTCTGAGATTGATTGAAGAAATCCTATCCGAAACACTGATGCGGCTCCTGAAATTCGCCGGATTCACCGAATCCTCTGGACGAAGCGGAGGTTGGCTCCTGAAATCAGCCGCATTCTTCCAAGGAAGCGCCGTACTCTGCTCATCAAGCGGAAAAGAGATCCTTGACAGCCGACACAGCGCCATTGTCTGAAATTTGACACCCCACGGTGGCGTCTGTCGCGAGTACTGACCGGTGCTGCCGAAATCCTTGCTGCTCGACAAATCGCTCGCCTTCGTCTCGGAATCCTTGTTTACGGAAGAATTTTCATCGCACTTTTCAGCATCCATCATTTCCCTGAGAGATGATCCCCTCGGCTTACTGCTCCGATTCAGATTCTCGCTGAGCTCCTGAAAATCCCGATTCTCTCTGTGCGTGCTCCGACTCAGATTCTCCCAGGCTCTTCCAAAGATTTGCAGTTTTGCAGCTTTTGCTTACCGTGACTCGGATTCTTGACGGATTTGTAGCGCTCCCATCACAGACTCGTCTCGTCCAGATCAACGTACCGGTGCTGCCGAAATCTTTGCTGCTTGACAAACCTCTCTCATGCTCTGCCGGAACAACAAACCCACGATTTTTAGAAACTATCCACACAATGAAAGAGAACAGAATCCAGACCAATTGGACACAAATCGCACGATGCTTCATGCACATCAGGAATTTCGAAAGAAGCAGTCGGGGCCTTCGCGGCCGCAGTTGCCGCACATATTCACAAAAAACCTAATGCATTCAGCACTTAACACCACATATATACGTTAAGAAATTAAATTAATTAAACGTTAAAAGCTACATTTAACTTGACAAGCAATTTTAATGAAGTTAAGTTATTTATAAAATCACACTTACATAAATGAAGGTTAAAATTATTATTTAATAAATAAATATATATATTATACAAAAGTGAGCGCTTATATATATAATTCAAACGGGTGGTTTATACCGAGAATATACAACAGATAAGTTGTTTGTACCGAGAATATACTCTATGTAAACATATATACAATGAGTTTATTAAAATATAGCTTACCTCATTATCCATTTTTTTAAAAATTAATTATCTATGTCTATATGTATTGTGTATTATATGGTAAATGTTTGTAATATATATAAATAGTTACACACAAACCAAATGATATAAATATATGCGTATATTGATTTTTTAATTTGTCTAAGTAGAGAGCATACACACCATATGCTGTATGCAATATGTAGGATACTAGTATGGAGAGGTCACAGATTATACGATTGTAAAACAATAATAATAATAATATAGTCTCACACTTTATTTATAATATTTATATTGCTTTAAATTAATTAAATTAAATAAATTATATATATAATTATTTATTAAAAGTATTATCAATCATTGAATATGTTATTTCTAAAAGAACAAATTTGCATTATACATTATAGTTTTGATTTAATTTTAAAAGAATGGTGTGACTTGGTTATTCTACTTTGTTCTATTTAAATTTATTATTATTATTGAATTTGTAAGTATATAAATCATATAATTAAATTATGATATATATTGTAAACTCACTTCCTCGTGTGTGTATAACACAAGGTGATGTACTTATATCTAGTCACTTTTTCTGTTTATTATAATATTTGTTAATAACATTATAAATGAATTTAGGTTGGAACGTAAAACTTCGTTCTCTTAGTTATTGCTTAATGAATAAATATAAATAATTAATAAAATAAATTATAAGGTTTCTAATTATATATTTAGAATATAAAAGTTAATAATGATTAATAATTATTAAATATGATTATATAATATTTTGTTTAAGAAGTTCTAAAATTATTTTATCACATCTACATTTTCGCTCATCTTAATATTAATTTCATATTTGTTACGGTTAAAAAAATTATAAGACATTTTTAGTTATTTTGATAAATTAAAATATAATAAAAATATCATTTAATTTAAAATCTTAAAATAATAATATGTTGGTTTTGACAGTAACAAATTTAATTATACATAAGTTAATACATCCAAGACACCAAACATATAATTATATATATGATATTAATATATTATACATGTATAGAACATTAGTTGCTCCTACAGACTGTAAGTATAAAGTTGTAAATTATAATATTATTTATAATATAATTAATGTTTGAATCAGTTACATGTATTCTTATTATATTTTATATTAAATAAACAATAATGATTTTCTTTAAATTCAAAATTTCTTGGTAGTAAGTTCAATTGAAAATTATTTGAAAGCATTTTCACACTTTATATTCCAAAATTATAAATCAAATACTTACGTTCTTTAAATATAGAGTTAATCTATGTTTGCTGATATTAGTCTCTGTTAATTGAAAGATGATATGTAGATTTATTAAAATTTAAATACTATTTACCAACAATGATAAAGACTATTATAACTTGTATAACAAGGTGTACAGTTGCTTGTGTAAATATACTATAGTCAAATATATATATATCCATTCTCAGATTCTCAGACAGCACACCTTGCACACACACACATGCTCGTCGTCTGTGTACGCTTTATTATGTGCTAAACTTTATAATAATATTTGAGAGCAACAAGAGATTCACGTTACCTTAACAGGAAATCATGGAAGCCAAAGGCGTCTGGAGGGGAGCACATAAGCTGTACGAGCAGCTCCAAACCCATGTCGACCTTGCCAGATACACGAGATGTAAGAAGCAGTGGTAATGTAGACTCAACTGGAAGAACTGGCAGCGAAGAAGAACTTGCATAGCACCAACTGATTTCCCCAACCAGTGAATACAGCTCCCACTGCAAACCTCCGTCCGGGCTGTTGCCGAAACATTTCCTTGGTTGCCAATGCAAGCCCCGCTAAAGATGTCACAAAGCTTTCCCTTCTTTCATCCTCTGTCACCACCAGTTTCCAGACGTGCCTCTGTGCACAGACGACAGATACATACTTAGACAATGTTAGCTCTTGCCCTACCTCAGGATTTGAAGAATAAAACGAAACAGTTGCATGGCGAGCAAACCAGTACTTGTGTTGTGGGGAGTTCCATACTAAATCTGTACTTAACAGGCAGATCGCAGCTGATTATCTTGTTCAAGAGCTTCCTAAAGCTGTCGAATATGGCCTCCTCTTCCCAAACGTGACGGCACAGCCTATGCCAGAACTCCCCCACCTCGACTGCGTCCCCAACTGAGACCTCACTGAAAACCCTTGGAAGATCCCAAGACGGATCCCCAGTTGCTTGATTGAAGATAATCAGGCCATCGGCATGAAGCTGCGAGTGCGAAACTACAACATGAAGAAAGAAATGCTAATAAACTTACACGGGGGAAGAAGGCCATTTTCTGAGAAGACTTTACACACATCTTTTGGAACACACAGCTCCTCGCGTAGCCGCTCTGTAGTCCAATTCTTCCTCATTTCCTGCGTATCCCGCAGGCCTCCAGAGCGAAGATAGAGTACAATCTCCTCCTTCTTCTTCTTGTCCAGATCAGGCAACAACAATTCAACCGCCTCCTCCACGGGCACCTTCGAATGACGCTCTCGTAGATACTCTACCGTAGCCATATCCCAGCCCTAGCCTCTAGTCAATACTATTATATTAAATTAAATAGGTTAATTAAGTAAGAAAATTAAAGTTGTTATATTAATTTAAATAGGTTATTACTTTAAATAGTATTAGTTTAGACTGATTATTTAAAGAATTTAAATATTGTAGAAAAAGAAGTAATTGTAGCATTGCACGGGCGTATGTTTTGTAATCGTCGACTCCAAAAGATCAAATAGTGATGTCTTCGGTTCCCATTCCACACACACACACACACACACACATATATATATATATATATATATATATGAGAGAGTGTATGTACACACACACACACTCTCACACACATGCGAACACACACACACTTGCTCGTCTAAATATTGCTTGATAATGGTCATATCAGGGATACACTTATCACTGTCGTTGTATATTTTCCATAGAACTCAGAACTCACGTCCACTGTGGCCTCCTCAAATTGTGGTCTGCCACTAACCTTCGAGTACACCTGCACAGATACACATTAGATATTCAGACGTGTAAGATATAAACCATTTGCCCCTGAGGATTTATTTTGCTAAAGGTTTAAATTGATATCACTTATATATTTAGTTAATAAATTAACACTAATAAATTACTACAATTGAATATATTCATTATTATTAATGTTTTATTATTAATTAATACGAGTACTGAACACCATGCGGAAAACGCCATCAACTCACCCGCTTTGAGGCTCGCCTTTTAAACAAAAATTCTCCGACATGATGTATATCATTTTAATACCATATTATTATTATTATTTATACAGTTAATCATACACGTAAACATACTCACATACACACGCTTTGGAACACACACGCACACACATATACATATACACACATAATATAATGGATTTATAATGTGCATATATATATTATTGTGTGTGTGTGTGTGTTGTGTGTGTATTTAGCCAACATCGTGGTACACCTTCACTGGGACCGTCGATTCGAGGAATAAAATCCATCCTCCAATTAAATGGTCGCACAACGGTAAACTCAAAACCATTTTCTGCTCCCTCGGCTGCAATAAACAAAATAAATATACAATGTCCAATTAACTATATAGTATATATTATGCATATCGAGTGTGTGTTGCTTTAAGTTTACCATAAATCACACGCTCGATAAAGAACAGGACCATCATCTCTGTTTATCAATAGGACCGAATATGCATGGTGACTGGTCTTCCTTTAGAACGTGTAATATATTACAATATTTATATAGATAGTATGTATATATATGTAGATATCACACACACACACACATGCTTCAGCTGCTGCTTGATAATGATCATGTCAAGGATACGTAAAAACTCCTTGGAGCTCACGTCCACTGTGGCCTCCTCTAACTGTGGTCTGCCACTAGCCTTCAGAGTTGTATATGACTGCTATATTTTTCATATACGTACAACAGCACAAGTATATATAATTTACATACAGTTCAACTAAACGAGCACATACTTAAGCGTAGACAATTATCCATACTATTGTACATACGGCAAGCATACACATATCATGTTATCTATATAGTGATTACATGTAGTATGTTTGCATTGTGATGTTAAGGTAAATGTATATTTATGTTGAAATGGGTCTTTGTATAAACTGTGATAATCTGCTAAGTACCTTATTTTATTCTTTTCTTTTGCCAAAGTGAAATCTAGTAGCTTGACGACCTTTGACATAAACTCCTATTGAGGTTAGCAGCTGTGGGAATGAGTTTGTGTTTGTTGTAGCGTATGTATACTCTCATAAACTAAGTTTAACATATATACACATGCATACATATATTATATTTTATACACATGAACATGTGACTTTTTATATCTTAGTGTATATGTAATATTCTCAATGTATCTGTGGTATAGTTAACCTTATTTGTTTTATCTTCATAAAGGTGTATTAGATTTATAACTCTTTTCTTTTTCATCTTAAGTTCGTTTGTCTGGATACTGGAAGGTGATGTATAATAAAAATTCTTGTTTCACTCTTTGATCATTTAAGTTTAATATTCTTTAATCCTTGAAGAACACGTTTTGCTCGATCGTTAATCGAAGCCTAAAATTTAATATAATTAAAGTGTATTTAAGTTTGTCTGAGCACAACACTTAATAACACGCGTTCGCAACCTATACAAATGTAAATTTACTCCATTTATATATACAACATGCATACATAATATGTATATAATGCATATTACTATAATATGGACACACACACACACTACCAATCCATCTACAAACAAATGTATAACTTTATGGATAATTCTGTAAGGCATATATCATAACTATTAAATGTATATTAATATATTAATCATTATAATTATGCACCTTGTTCGGACTTGACGGCTTTCCTACACGATGCATATTTATAACTAATGTTTATTTATACTAATACATAGGAGGAAAATTACATATAGACGTTACTACAGCTATGTAATGAATAATTGCATGATTTTTCATCATCTATTGAAGAATCAACTTCATACCAACACTTTGTTTGCCAAAGAGAGATCTTGACAATCAATCCATTTGCAATAAATAATATCTCTAGTGTTTTCAAGTATTCTTTTGTGCAAATTAAGAAACTCGATTTGCTCATTTCCACATGCACCTAAATATTTAGAAACTGAATTAGCAGTTATGAAACTAAAAAACAAATCACTCTCCTGCAAACAATTCGCTTTATAAGGTTGAAAATGAAAAATAAGTTTCGACCGACCCATATTTGGTTAATAACGTCTACATATTGTTTTCAACATTATTTTTTTTTTTAAAAACGACTCGATGTCTTTGTGTTCACGTATCACCTTATCAATAATAAGAACAAAATCAATTTTATCTATGTTACCTAAGATAGTTCCATGTGAATAATCCCACAATATATTCATATTAGCATCATGTGCCTTTTCTCTATTACTATAAATTTTGCTTATTAATATAATTAATTTAATATTTTTATATCTTACCTTAAACAATTGTTTATACACATGCACCCTTTCAATTTTTTCTGGAGCTTGAGCAATTAAATTATCCCATGTCTATCCATTTAGTATCATTATTGTAAATATTTTATTCATTAATTTCTCCAACTCCACTGAGTCCAATCACAAAATGCATTTTAAAAGAATGAATTTTAATTTTTGTTTTTAAATTAACTTTTTAAACTTACAAGATCGAAGAAAAACTGCTAATGACCGACAATAATATGAAATTGTTTTGAATTGTTTATAATTCTCTATTTAAGTCTCTACTTGAAAATAAAATTAAATATTATGTTCCCTATTATATTAATCAAGGACAGAAGATTTAGCACTCCCACATTTTTTATTATAATCACTTTTAAACTTTAATTATTAAAAACACTTTAATAATACCTAACATAAAATCAGAATTACTTTAATTTTAGGATTCTACATCTTAATTTTAAATAATTTATATATATATATATACACACACATACATGTGTATGTGAAGCATATACATATTTATACACCTTGAATCTAATAAAGCTTACAGAATATGTTTTCATATGTATATGAATATAATGCCTTGATCTTCAGGTAAAGCTATATTATAATGAATATCTATATAAGATATTGATTATTACATATATAAAACACATGTGTATATGAAATCATAACTTTATAACTTTGATAATGTTATTCAAAATTAATTCATATGGTTTCCATTATTTGGGAGAAAATGAAATTAAAATTTTTTAAATGTAATTTTAAAAATACATTAATGAGTTGTGATAGTTGTGTAACTTGTTTATTAATACATTTATAAGTTTCTGTGTTATTGTAACTAATTTAAGTGATTTTAAAAGTTTTTATGTCTTACTCTTTTAGTAGTGAAATCAATAGATGAGAAAATGATTAATATACATATACATTTCTCTCTCTCTCTCTCTCTCTCTCACACACACACACACATATATAGAGAGAGAGAGAGAAAGATCAGATGAACACATAAGCATATCTTATGGCATTTGAAAAATAATTTTTATTAAAAACACAAGAAAATGTAAAATTGCAAAATTGCATACCTAATCATATATATATAGACACACACACACACATACAATTCTTATTTTTCTTTACAAACAATAAATTACAAAAACTAAGAATTTAATATATTTATGTATACATAATTTATAGACATCTATTTTGGTACAATATAATAAATTAAATTTTTAAAATAAGATAGGACGATGTATAGCAACAAAAAACATTTTAAATTCAAAATCAATTTAAAAATACTTATGATGTTTCTGTTTGCCAAATAAATCAAAATATTTGCATTGAAATGGTTAACTTATATATACAAAATCATTATATTTCACACACACACACACACATATTGATGTATATGTATATATTACTTAATATATCATGGGATTATTGAAAATCAAGATAGGAATATTTAGATATGTATATCTTACACACATTCACATTTAAATACATCTTTTTAAAACATTTTTACAAAGGTAATTATCATATATATATATATATATATAATTTACTTTTTAATAAACTAAAGTATATTACATCATATAATATATATGTATTATAAATTTTAAATGCTAATGATTTTATAATATTCAAACAACAAATTATTATTTAGAAACCGAAAAACAATATGTTTTTAAACACGGTTATAGTAAGTTTTTGCTAAATAAGGTACATATTTAAATTTTAAAATAATTTTTAATTTTAAAGTTGAGTGTCATGCGATGCTTGATAAAGACTTACATTTGCTACTACTTCCCTTCCTTGAGAGAGATCTCTCGTCTTGATGCATTCCCGGATAACCAAAGCAAATGCGTTTTCCAAGTCCTTCCTGTTGCTGGTTTCTTGTCTGCATCGAGTTGGTGACCTGCTGGAGAAGGTTTCAAGGAAAGCTCAAAGCTTGTTGGCACATGAGAGTAGTTGGGCATTTCATGGTTATGCATTTTCCCCCATGTTAGGGCTGTTGAGCTATGCCTTCGCTGTATGCAATGACTGCAGTCGAGCAGGATGGACAAATGCAGGAAGATTGAAACATATGCAGCTCTTCTACGAAAGTGCACCACTGAGAAAAACTTGGTTGATGGTAAGCGTGTTCATCAGCATCTGGTTACTCATGGGTTTGAGCACCAGACTTTTCTCTCAAACCTGCTGTTGCAAATGTATAGTAAGTGCGGGAACATAGGACTTGCTGCTCAGCTATTTGAGAAGATGCGCAGGAAGGACGCGTTCTCTTGGAACATCATGATAGCTGCATTTTCGGAGAATGAGCAAATCCATCAGGCGGAACAGACGTTTCAGAGAATGGAACAGCGGGATATTGTATCATGGAATGCCATGCTAGCTGCATATGGACAAAACGGGGGGATAGACAAGGCAGAAGACCTGTTCTCGGAAATCCCCTTCAAGAATGCTGTCTCGTGGAACATTATGATTTCTGCATATGCCCATTCCGGGCATCACAAGCGTGCTTTTAAAAATGTTCTGGATGATGTGTTTGGAAGGTACCAAGCCGAATGAAAACAGCTTTATAACTATTCTGGAGGTTTTTTTCGCTCTCTGAAGGTACCATGGTGTATGGAATTCTAATGAGCAGTGGATTAGAAGCTAGCCTCAAGGTGGGAAATGCAGTCATCACTATGTTTGGGGAATGTGGAAGCCTTGAGGATAGCAAGCGCATGTTTGACAGGATGGTGCAGCGTGATGTTATCACATGGACTGCCATGATTGCAGCGTACGCCCAGAACGGGCATGTAGAGGAGTCAAGGAAGCTCTTTGATGAAATGCCTGCAAAGAATGTGGTTTCATGGAATGCCATGATTGTTGCATATGCTGTGGCCGGGGACACCGAGAAGGCCTTGGAGGTATTCAAGCTCATGGATGTGAAACCGAACCGGGTAACTTTCTTGAGCATTCTCAGTGCAGGTTTGGAACTTACAGAGGGGAAGGAGATACACACAAGGATTATTGATAATGGATTTGAAACTAATGTGACGGTTGCAACAGCTCTTTGTACAATGTATGGAATGTGTGGGAGCCTTGAAGAAGCAAGACAAGTGTTTGAAAAATGCCTAAACATGATACTGTTTCCTGGAACTCTATGATCACTGGGTATGGCAAAATGGTGAAGAAAGAGAAGCACTTGAGATGTTTCACAAAATGGATTTGGAAGGTGTTGAAGTGAACTACGTCACCATACTCAGTGCCCTTGATGCATGTGCAAGTCTCTCAGTGCAGTACCAAGGTAAACTACTTCACAAGAGGGCTGTCCAAACTGGGATGCTTAATGAGGTCAAGGTGGCAAACACGGTGGTGAACATGTATGGAAAATGTGGGAATGTCGATGTTGCAAGGGAGATCTTCGAGGGGATGCATTATCGAAACGTGTCATCCTGGAATGTTTTGGTAACTACATACGGACAGAATGGTCTAGGACAACTGGGTGTGAATTGTTTCCGGTGGACTTGTTTGGAAGGATTTGATCCGGATGATATCACATTCCTTGAAGTTCTCTCAGCTTGTAGCCATTCAGGGTTGCTAGACGAGGGTGTGGAGTTCTTCGTTTCTATGCTCGAAGACTGGGGAATAGAACGTAATCCTCGACATTTCATGTGCATGATTGATCTTCTGGGACGTGCCTCTGAGCTTGCAAAAGCTGAAGAACTGATCAGAAGCATGCCATTTGAACCTGAGACGGGGGATGGAAAGCACTCTTGGGTAGCTGCAGGGTAAACTTTGATATTGAACGAGGAGAACGAGCTGCTGAAAACATCATTCTCATGGACCCTGAAGATTCTTCTCCATATGTGATAATGTCTAATATGTACGCTTGTACACAAAAATGGGACTATGCAGAGAGGATGAGGATGATAATGGAGGAGAGAAACGTGAAGAAAGAACCAGGGCTCAGCTGGATCGAACTGAAAGGCAGAGTTCATACGTTTGCTGCTAATGATAAGTTGCATCCCCGAAAGGAGGAAATATACCAGCGTTTAGATTGTTGTTTGAGGAGCTCAAGTTGGCAGGATATGTACCAGACACCAAGGTGGTAGCACATAACGTATGGAGAGGAAACTGCTGCTCCTTAAGCACCATAGTGAGAAGCTGGCCATTACGTTTGGGCTCATGAGCACTGAGTGTGGGAGTCCGCTGTTTATTATAAAGAATCTAAGGGTGTGTTCGGATTGTCACAGTGCTAGCAAGTTCATTTCACAAGTTACTAAGAGAAGGATTATCATGAGGGACGGCAGTCGATTTCACCGGTTCGAGAGAGGTCAATGCTCGTGTGGAGACTACTGGTAAGGGTGTTCCAGGAAACTATGTCACGAGTTGGCATGGAATCAAATAGTCTCTTAGCTTCGTTCTGGACAGTGCAGCTATCATGCCATTGAAGGCAATTAGCATTTTATGAAAGACATGCTTAGCCTCCTCGAGGCATAACGAGAAAGCATTGAAGTCCACGACACTATATCTCCTCGGGCATCTTATCGAACTCTTCCCTATGCCCATTCTGTTCCCACGTGGGCATATGCAGAAACCATTGCATTCCATGAAACGCTTATACAAGAAGAAGCACAAATTATACGGAAAATTACATTTTATGCCTCTGAAATTTATCATATTTACATATATGTTTTATATTTACATATACATGAATTTAAAAACTTCATAAATTTCAAAATTAAAAATTAAAAAACATTTTTAAGAAATCAATAAAAATTTATAATTATTTTATATTTTATATATTTTGGTTCAATAGAACCTAACATATATATCACAATATAAATAATTATTTTTAAAAATATTTATTTTTTTTATGACAATTTTTTAGCATTTAACACTTAATTATTCATTTGTAATATATTATAAATTAAAAATAAGTTAATATTGTTATTTTAAAAATTAAAATATTATGATTGAAATTTTTCAAGGTATATATATAAATTATAACTTTTTAAAAGGATATATATGTAAATATAAAACTTTTATGAGGAATCTATATGTAAATATGATATATTTGAAGGGTATAAATGTAATTTTTCCATTATATCTATTATAACCGTAATGGATTTTTGGGCCGTCAAGTATATATTTTAGGAATATTCCGTCGCCGTCAACCTCAGCCGTACGTTACGGCAGCTTTTTTTTACCATGGGACAGCGATGCTATCGAAGCTGCCACGTGAAAGCCTGTCCGTAGGTTTACACGTAGGCAGATGGTATATGCCATTGACGGCGTTTTGTTTTTGCGGCAATGGCAAACGGCGTCAATCTAACTGACGACACATGCGGACTTACGGACTTTGCCGGTGGTACTCCGCTCTATCATTCGCCGGCATGTCAGCTGCTATCCTTCATGTATATCCCGGTAACATAAATATTACTCAAACGCCCACGTGTTTATATCAAATATGTGTGGTGTGTCTGGTGCGTTTACTCTGTCTCTCTCTCTCTCACACACACACACACTTTAATACAGTTGTTATCCTTATAAATATATGTTTCATTTGCACACATATGCTTTAATACATTATATGCAGCACTGGGTGTGTTTGGCGCGTCAATTGTGGGGCGTGCGTGGGATTCTTGTTACACAACAGGCACAAAGCGTGGGTATTTATGGAGGACACAGGCTCACTTGCACTTGGAGGAGCTCTGGCGGCTATGGCTGCCTCCACTGGCCTCTTTCTCCTTCTTTTCATCGCATCGGATGTGTTTGTCATCGAAAACTGTCTCTGTTATCCTTCAGGTAAGAAGCACACGTCTGCATGTGTACAAATGTGTTTATAATGTATGCGTGTGTGTGTGTGTGTAGAGAAGGTGTGTCTGCACACGCATTAAAAACATACACATTCAGTCATACAACAAACACACATACACCGGTATATGTATGTGTATATAGGTGGCGTATTTCAAGTATACCAAGAGGGTATACGGAAGTGGAAAAAGGCTGTTTAGAACGGCACCATTTCATCACCATTTGAAGCACCCGGGAATGAAAGAAGTACATATAGTAGCTGCTGTATATGCTGTATCTGCTGTTTCCTGTTACAATTGCTACTTTGAAAAGTTAATTAGTTAATATTAATTTTTAAAGAAAAAATTATATTTATACTCATGAACTTTATCGTATTTATATTATATCCCTAGAAGTTTATATTTACAATATACCTTTAAAAACTTCAATTGTAATATTTTAATTTTTTAAAATAATAATATTAATTAAAATATATTTTTAATTTATAATATATTGCAAATGAAATAATTAAGTGTTAAATGTAGAAAAATTATCATAGTAAAAAATAAAATATTTTAAAAAAAATTATATTATATGTGATATAATATTAAAACTTAATCTTAAAGCTAAATGAATATGTTTAATAGGTTGTATTTTGAACCTAAATATAATAAATATAAATTAATTATAAGTTTTATTGATTTTTAAAAAATGTATTTTAATTTTAATTTTAAAATTTATAAAGTTTTAAATTGAAGTTTCAAGTATATATGTAAATATAAAACTTCTAAAAATATATGTAAGGGTATAAATGTAATTTTCCCAAAATTATATATTAATGAACGGACTAGATTTCTTATCTATTATTATAGGCAAAAAGTGGCAGTTTTACATTCTTTTTTGTGTTCTGTCCGGATGGTGTCCCAGAGTTGAGTAATAACACTGATAACCAACAAAATTCCAGTTCCAGAAGTTATAACTCCCAAAAGATCACCAAGGACACTAATAACCCCCACTATAAAACCACCAACTACAGCTGCCTTTGGAATGTATCTCTCAAGCGCCCGTTCCATATCCTTCTCGGTGTCTCTGTGCCCTGGAATACTCAGCTTTTGCTGCTTGAGTTGCCTTGCAACGTCCTTGGAAGAGCTCCCTGACATCTTCAACCACTCCTTTGCAATCATCATACATGCAAAGATAGTGATCATAGCATACAAAAGTACACGGGCTGGACTGAAGAAAATCTCTTCTAAACCCTGGCGGCTCACCAAATACTTGACTGAACTTTCCAGCATTTGTTTAGCAGTGGATAGACCCATGAAACTTAAGACTCCACTAAAGAAACTCTTAACCACGTACACAGGGCAAGGATCTCTGACCACAAGATTAGTGGCATGCTTGCATTGCTAAAGACTTTGATAGGGTAGCTCGTACTCACACCCGCGCACAGATTTCACTGAGAATCGAGATTTCCAGGAACTGGAAGAATATCATTACCGCCATAAGCATCAGAGTCCATAATAAGCTCCATAGGTTAGGGAGGTCTGCCCGAACATTGCTCTCTTTACTGCAGCAATCTTGTTCTTACCAAATAATCCACGTAGGAGCTCGATGACTGATCCTTCGAACTCGAGCCGATTGCAGAATCTGATGTTTAAATGGACTGAAAAGCTGACCAAAATACACTATCACATACGTTTGCAGCCGAGAGGATAGAGGTCGCAGAACCAACACCATAACCCTTCTCAAGAACTTCATCAAGGAAGAGCACCATAAACTAACTCCCACGAGTTGGCCAACAACACCAAGTGACTTGATAAACCCACTACAGCATACTTACCCAAGCATACGTACATAGTTGATGTGCCAATGGCCATGATCAAGCTTAACATCCTCTGGAAGCTTTTAGACTGTTCCTTATTAAACTTCACGAGCTTTCCACCTTGAATTACTTGCATGATGAGCCCCGAGACCATGATTGGTGAAACTCCAAGGTCCATAAGAGTTCCTTGCTTTGATGCAGTAATAACTCTAAGGGATTGTGGATCGGTTTCATTGGAACCAAATCCAATCCGTAAAGCGGGATCTTACTACAGATTAAGTAAGATCCTATTGTTAATCCTGTATACAAAAGCTTATGTGGTAGAGGTATAGCACGTCTTGGAGCTTTGATTAGCTCGAAGTTGGAAGAATCAGCTATTTTCGTACATATGGTGTTTATCCGTCCACTTGCTTCAGAATTCTTCATCTCGTTCTCCCTTATGATCTTTAGGGTAGTCTCTTGCACACTTATATATCATATTTAAAAGGTATAATACCTTTTAAAATTTAACCTTTACGTTTCCCTTTTTTTAGTATCCGTTTTTAGCAAGTTTAGATTTCGTTATAGAGCAAAAAGATTTAAAATATATTTATTATTTATTAAATTTATTACAATAATACAATTTAATCTTTAATACCTCTCATTTTGGTCGGTCACCCGTTGTTCAAACTCTGTTTTGGAACTTTGCACGACAAACACTACAAGGTACCTTGGCTGTACCTAACCCTAAGTTTATATCGAACTTTAGAGTGCCACGTTGACTCGATAATACCAGCTGTCAACCTGAAGTTGTTCGAGCTGGACCTTACAATATCATTCGACGAGAATGGTTCACGAATGGTAAGAGATAGATACTCACAATGTATACTATCAGCACCAACATGTTCTGCCTTTTTCAGTCTTCTATGTAAGACATGACTTAAAGAAATGCATGAAATGCACAAGGTTAACACTGAATAATTCATGTGTAGAGGGAATCCAAACTCTTCAAGAAAAAGTGTCTCTTGTATTGCTCAAATTGGCAAAAATACATCACAACCAAACCATATTTTAGTATAACTATAAGCAGTGCACTTAACACTTTGGAAGATCTGCTGGAGGGGATCTAACGATTGAGAAGGACCTTTACCATTGTTCACAATGATCACAGCATCTAATCCCCATGTCAAATGAATCTCCAAGTGACAATGCATGAACCATACTCCTGTTAAGAGAAACAAGTTTTGTAAAACATGTGTTTGTGTGTGATGCTAACCTGGATTATCAGCTTTGAACCGGAGTGCAGCCCAGCCTCCAACAGGAACTCCAACAGTGTTTCTTTCAACAGGATCGACGAGGTTAAACTTCGATTCCATAGACGAGTTGTAGTTTCCAAAGCCAGTTCCAACTATGTAGAAGTTGTAGCCATGTAAATGAATAGGATGGCTTTCTGGGGTCACGATACTCGTATCTTGAAGTATAAGCTGCACATGAGCTCCATACGGGATCACTGCCACCTTTGTCTTGGTTGCATTGATAGAGTTCAAGTCTTCAATTGAGGTCCAGTATAGTTGAACTTGATCAATGGGGATAATGGAAAATCGGTAGTATAAACTCCTGCAGAAGTTTGTTATATCATAGTTTCAGTATTGTAACACCATACCTTTCTGCTTGAAGTAATGTGCTTGGAGAATTGCAGTTCGGGGAGTGTTGAACGTGATATTGTTAACTGATGCAGCGAATCTTCCACCGTTGGTCCTTGGCAAGTCGTGTTCGAAGCACCTGGGGGACAGTTTTCCACGTTGAGTCCAACTGTGAAGAAAGGTGTGTATCGATCTTCTGAGGGACTGCAATGGGGTCTTGGGGAGTGTCAAGCTTCCTGAGCTTGTTGTTGAAAGCTGTGACCGTGTTGGTATCGTTAAAGAGTGGAAGCGGAGGCAAGATCGGGTTGCCGGTTGTGTTTGTGTAGCTGAACAAGGCCGTGGTCGTGGGTTGTCAAAGGTTACATTTATTCCGGACTCGTATGTGCGTGCTGCCATGAAGTAGTTCCCTGGAGCTTGGTTTGCTGTCACCAACACGTTCATCGTCTGACCTGGTGCAACGATCACAACCTTTGTGTTGAATGGTTTTACGTAGCCTGCATCCGCTTCTACTACTGTCAAGGTGTGGTTCGCTATTGAGAAAAAAAGCTCCTCGTTTAGTGCTGCATTGATCATACGCAACATATATGTCTTCCCTGGGACAGCATTGAGAACAAAGGTATCTGCAGAACGAAAGTTTATTAACTGCGTGCGTGTATAAACTACTACCTTTTGAAGAGCAGTTGTACAGTACACCGGGTTTCCCATTGATAGTGTAAGCATCTGAGACGTTTTGGTGCTCCACCTGTTGCAAGAGCTTGCTGTACTACCTTGAGAACATCAGCTTTCCACCATTCAGCTGCAGATGGAATCAATCTTAGTTATAATTACTTCAATATTTCAAGCTAAGTTACCGAAGATCAATGGGACTTCTCATCCGGTTTAGGGAAGGGATATCGGACTCCCGGCTTAGGATGTTATGAAAGCTCCATGAACTGTTGCTCTCAGCCAGTTTATGTGTGCATGCCACCATGCAGTACCTTCCTGGGCTTGGATTGTGAAGTTGTATGTAAAACTCTGGTTTGGTTGGATGGGACACTGCGTTATGTAAGCTGGCCCATCGTACCATCCTGATCGGATCTGCCTCACTCCATGCCTAAACGAAAGATATTTGTATATATATGCATAAACTTGTGCAGTATTTACCAATGAACTGTTATGTTATGTGGAACTCTATTGGTGACTTTGACTACAACTCGATCACCGTCGTTAACATGAATACTTGGACCAGGGAACTTCCTGTTCACCGTTATGATGTGTTTGGTGCTACATAACTTGGTCACCTTATGGGATTGAATCTAAACAAGGAGCGTGAGAGAGAGATCATATATATACATGAGATCGGACTTACAGTGAAGTTGTAGTGCCGAGTTATGCCGGCTTGTGCTCCTTGGAGAATCATTAGAAGCACAATGAAAAACATGTTGAGCAGCACTGCCTCCTCCCGGACCACCTGAAAAAACTGAAATGCACCTCTGTTTACTGCTGCTCAATGCTGGTATGGATTGGACATGTGTAATATATAGCCGGATAAGAATAATTAGCGACCAGTGACGAACAAGCAAAGCTCGGGACGACAATCTACCACCTCTTACGGCCAGCCAATCAACAAGCGTTTGTTATTTTCACAGAGTTGGTGGACAAACAAGACGTACAAAGCAAAAGTCTGAGTCGTTGGATTGGCTGCGTGTTGGAAGATCCTGTCCCTTGGTGGGGACTATTTGGCTTATAAGTTTTCTAATTTGAAAAGGACTCATGATCGCTCTCAACAGCATTCTCCCCCTCCCAAGGTTTCACAACCTTATAACTTCTCTCTCTACTTTAGACATTTTCTTAGCATCTCGTACACTCTGAACCTCTGTTGGTCCTTTGTTTACTTATTGTATATAAATTTATACATGTGCTGCTCGTGAACTATTGCCTCTCTTGTCTTCTTCCCCAACACAAGTCGGGGCGATGTACTAATGAACAGATAATGTAAACAATTCGGTGTGCTGCTTGACTCTCTTGTCTTCTTCCCAACAGGAAGTCGGGGCGATGTAACAACGCAGAGTAAGAAACAGATAACAATTCCGTGTTTTTCAAGAAGACTTGGGAACGACAAGTGTAAACCTTGACGTATATTAGTCAAGTCAAGCACATTATTTGGACATGACTTATCAAGAGTGGCCCAGAAGGAAACACGACAAATTCAAACGACTTTGGTACGTAGAGATTGAACAAAACTGTGTAGATCCCCGTCCGACTTCCCACCCGCACTAACTGATTTGCGTCCGACACCCCAAGTTCAATTGCCCGGGTTCTAGCCTCCTTTCCGTCATTACTCTGTATCAGCTTGAGAATCTTACTGGAGACTTCCCCACGTTCCATTTGTTCAAACCCAAACCCGATCTTCCAGACATCGGAAACGAATTTCAAGTTGAGGTTCTGTTCTGCCATATGGCACGGCCACCCCAACATCGGCACGCCTGACCAGACGCTCTCCATGACAGAGTTCCATCCGCAGTGCGTGAGAAATCCTCCAATAGCTTCATGTTGCAAAACCTGAAGCTGTGGTGCCCATTCAATAACTAGTCCTCTCTTGCGTTCGTTCCTGAAACTTGTTCATAAACTCGTTTGCCTCTGCCCTTCTCCACCAGGTTGCTCCTGTATACCATACAAATGGTTGCCCGCTTTCCTCAACTCCATAAGCTAACTCTTCCAGCTGGTGTACACATGGTTAGACTTAGACAAATGTGTGTATTGTCAACGTACCTCTTTCGTAGATTTGAGACCGGCTACAGTTCCAAAAGAAACGTAGAGTACGGAGAGTCTCTTCTGCCTGTCTAACCAATCAAGAACCGGTGGCCTCTCACCTGTCTGATTCTGAGTTGGCTTCAAAGGCAACAACGGGCCACATAACACCGCATGTCCGGTGATCTTCCGGATGACTTTGGCGGCGTCCGGCTCCAGGTCCTCCAACGCGTTGATTATAAACCATGGAGACTTGAGGTTCTTGCCCAAGCTATCCATTGAGATGTTGAAGCCAGGGTCACTGGGATGCTCCACATGGAGTGAATATGGAAGTTCCTTGACTCGGAGTTTTGGTATTCCTGGGAACTGCGGTATAATCCTGTCCTCAGTTTCCTCTGTTCAAATTAAAACGTATATACAGTCTATAGTGTATGATGTTTCTTACCAGTGAGAGGGATGTATCCTTGGGCAAGGAGGTCGTGCGAGTGCGTGAGACACAAGAGAAACACAATAGATGAAGTCCAGAAGGCTGCTCTTGGGATCTCGAACTTCGCTGCTATGGGCTGTGTCCACTCCATGACGCAGTCAGATATTAAACAGGCTACGTGATGTCCACTGTCTACTATCTCTCGGATCACTTTCTCGAACTCATTCTGCAACATAAACATACGAACTATGTTTTCCCAAATGGTATCCAGCCCGATGGATTCATTGCCTTGGGGCATATCATCTGGAATAAGTAGAAACCTGAAGCTTGAAGCTTCCATACAAGCCTCAGATTGTTCGTAGCACAGATGCATAAGAACGCTCCGTTGCGATGAATGTAACCACAAGACCATGCGATGCAAGTGCAGCTCCGAATGAAGCATGGGTGTTATGTGTCCTATCACTGGCAAAGGAAACAACACAACATGCGTCTCCATGGTGTTTTCTCATAAACAATAACCCGTGCATTATAATTCAGAGGGAACGGAGATTTGTGTCGCTAACTGGGATACAGTTTGTCAACGTTTCTAGAAAATGGACCTTATTTTCTATAAAACGATAAAATTGACAAAGAGACAACAATGTGGCTCTTATTTCTTTATTTACACAGACTTCTTATGCTCCGGGAGCCGCCTCCTGTGCCTTAGCTTGCAAGTAGCCGGTAACCTCACGGGCTTTCTCAGTGACATGTGAGGCTGTGTCCGCCAGCCTGTGCTTGGCTGCATCGATCTGGTCGGCCCCAACGGGATGCTTCCCTCGGACATAGTTGTAGATCCACGAAACAAACGAGCAGAAGCCCACAAACACTGTGCTTGTCAGTAAAAAGCCGCCTGTTGCAAGTGCAACTATAATACCCAGCGGCACCAGGACGGGACTGCACAAAAGAAAAACAGGAGTTGCAAGCAACAGAGTGAGACCTATACCGCCCATTGTGACGCCGCCGAGAACCAATGTGACAACCGCTCCGGTGATGAGAGTGACGAATCCCAGTAACCTGTTTGAGGAAGGGGATTTCTGGTGTATGCTGTGGATTGCCCCACGGGAGTGCTCTTGCATGCGACCAGCTTGCTCACGAGCTCTGTCTGCCATGATTGGTGTGCAAAGAGAAGAAGAAACAGCGGGCTTGATTTGGTGAACTGTGGTGCTGCAGGTGGTGTTTAAATATATCAAGGGGAGTTATACGGACCACAGGTGGCCCATGCATGCAATACACTTTTCCACCAAGTGTGGGGATACTATTAGTTTATAAACCATAAAACATGCATGTGTATATACATGTACAACGGTAAATACGTATTTTCCTTTTAATAGTAAAAATATTCTTATTACTTGTTAGTATCCGCAGTTTATTTATAAGATCTATAATGTAATTTTATAATAATATATTAATAATAATAAGACTATTAAGTGACTGTGAGCGAACTTTGTAAAGAATTCGATCTTACACGCAATGATTACAGAGAAGTGTATCTGCATACGTGTCAGTTACCTACTTGTAGTTGTCTGTAGCTGCATCACTAAGCCATTTGGCACATTAGAAAAGGCCGGTGTGAAGTTTGGCAGACATTGACATCCCAGGTGTCAAATACCAACTGGCTAGAACTGCACGGTTCTTACTCGTGTCATCATCCCACATGTTTTTTCCCCTGGTATATAAGTCGTCCCCACAAAGCAAGATGTGTGAAAGCAGCTAGAAAACTTGTATCTGTTCCTTCATTTCTAGATCTTCTTCGACTCGATTGATCAATGGCAACAACTGTGACGACAGGAGGCGCACTATCCCGACTTGTGTGGAATGCGGGACTCGGCAGAATCCGTGCCATGTGAAGGTCATCGGGCCAACACTGGGATTCGTGGCGTTTGCGATTGCGGCTGTGTTGAGTGGCCGGTTGGAGCGATCGTCTACCCGTTCCGTCATCTCAAGGGTCGCCGGATTAGGGACATCCGGTGAGAGTCGTCTATCCCAGAGTCTCCAGTGCGATCCCCTTTTAAGGGGCAAATTCTATGAGTGTGTATGATGATGTATATATTAAAATCACCTTGAATTTAAACTCCGTTTTTTCTTCTTACATGTTGTTGCACACACACATTTTTATATCCGATATATTTGTAAATATATATATATATATATATATATATACACGTATTTTAAACAGGATGTTTTGAAATCAAACACTCTGTTTGTGATATGAAAATAACAAATTTGTTGAGAGTGGGATTTGAACCCACGCCCTTGCGGACCAGAACCTTAATCTGGCGCCTTAGACCAACTCGGCCATCTCAACACATTCTTTTAAATTTAAATTTTCCATCTAATTTACACGTCTATTTGGCTGATACACATTATATATGTTTTCGTACGTATGGACATAAATTGAGGCACAAATTATGTACAATTGGCTTTTATTATTAAAAAGAATACTGCTTTGTAACAGCAATGTGTGTATTTACACTTACATGATGTCTGGGCAGTTTTCCCAGGCTCGTCTATCCCGATGATCCCAGTATTTCCCATTAAACCTCCAGTGGGTTCCATTTCTTCCCCATTCCCCGCTTCTTGCACCTTCCCAGGAGTCGTCTATAGCAAAGAAAAGACCGCTATATACAGAGAGAAGAGAGAGAGAGAGAGAGAGAGAGTCAACACACACCTGCTGAAACCACTGACACCTCCACTCTACGCCTTGCTCCTTTCTAAGCTTTCCAGCTTGTCGCTGCTTTTCCTCAAGTCGGAACTTCTCCGGTGTTGCCTTTTCAAGATCTCCATCTCCTGTAAAATATGTAAGTTCCATGCACATACCCCACGCATCTCCGGACACGGTCACGGAATAACGCCCTTACAAGAACTTGACTACTTAATATTTCTAGAAGAGTTAACGCTTATAACTTACACGTCTTTACATATGTATATACAGATACCTGTTTATACATACATATACCCTCGTATATAAAAAACATACCAATGCACGTTGATCGGGCCTGAATCGGGAATCTGTAGGTGGAAGAGCTCTACCCAATCTCGAAGTCAACTCTGCATGTACCGTAATATCATAATAGGCTCTCTCTCTCTCTCACACACACACACACACACAAGTACAAATACATACCATTCAGCCCAATAGCAAAATGAGAAAAGCAATACTGCTGTTTGAAATCACGAGGTGGGCAGGACTTTGCCATAAACATCGTGCAGCACCTTTTGTAAAAGATTAATGCGTACTTTTACTATAAGACAATAACAAAATTTAAGTAGCAATTTTAAATAAATAGTACTAAATAAAACAACAGTATGATTTGATTACCTTGTGGTCCTGCCGATACCATTATCTTGTCCATAAAGTTTCCGTAAAAGTCGAATGATGCTGTTCCGAGACTATCATAAGCCTGTAATATCATTCGTGTGGATATGAGAGAGAGAGAGAGAGATATTACCTTTCCAGAAATGCGACCCTGCTCTTTGCTAGTGGCTTTATGAAACCTGATACGAGCATATTCTAGTGTTTTCTGATTCTGGATAGTCATTTCACCATAGCTGTCTATCCATGGCTTCCCCATAACCACATTGTGTTGCACGTCGTTACCTGGTTCCATGTGAAATGATCTCCGCATTTTGATAATCGAACATGACAATTACCAAGAGGAAGCACCTATAAGATGTGCAAAGAACGTGTCAGTGTATGTGTGTGTTCATATATAAGCAGTTAAAATATAATTTCTTTTACCTCTACACTTTTGCCCCAAAATTTGTTCTTTATCTCGAGTTCTCCATACAGAAAGTAGCTTCCACTAGTTGATTCGCCTTGAAATGCCATCACTGGTGGATGGTGACTCACCTTAAAACAACAAAACAACAGAAAAACATATGACATGTGTACATTTGATATATGTGTATATCTACAACATATATATACTTACTGTACCTGTTCTGAAAAAATCTCGCACTGCCATCAAAAGCTTGCCATTCATAGGTTTCACCAAGCATAGGATTAAAAGGCTTTGCATCACGGAGAAGTGTACCATTATATGAAGCACAAGCAAATGCAGCACCAGTAACAAACGCTCCATTGACGAAGCTTCCTCAGCTGCTGATTGTAACAGACATCTAGAAGATAAACATTTAGCACGATAAACACATATAGCAATCAGTGTTTTAATTCTAGCTAAAAGTAATATATATTCCAACCCAGACATATATACCATCATCGATATGTATATTATACAATACAGACGCATATAACAATGCGTGTGTGTTATAATATTACACGTACCGAAACTGCATTTGCTCTGCAACACGTTGAAGAGCTGAAAGTGGCTCGTTGATAGTAGCAGGCAGAGTGATATGGTTGAGGTCTTTGCCTATTGCATTTTTTAAAACAGTCCATAGACTAAATCCCATTGATAGTGGCCTCGGTGCAGGGAGCCTAACAACAACAGATTGCATATCACTCATTCACACACACACACACACACACACACACTTGCGTTTATACAGCTACATACATAACTAGTACAAGTTACCTTGCTCTAGGCGGTTCTGAAGTATCTTCTACTTCAACCTCAGAAAGTATGTCCAACTCACCTTCCTCAGGAGGCTCTTGGTTACCATCTGCAGCAATGTCTTGTTCATCTAATGCTGTTGACTTTGCAATAAACTCATGCTGGTTTAGAACTTCAAGGGCTTCAAAATATTCCTAGTTAAGCAAACAAATATATATATATATATATATATTGTGTGTGTGTGTGTGCAGGAAAAGTGAGCCTGCCTCCTCATGACGTGTATATAGCATATGTTATATACCTCGTTCGTTAATTCCGTAGCTACAATTGAGATATCATCGTCAGACTCCTGTTTCTCCATGTTTTTCTCTTCCAAATAAACTCCATCCGTCTAAGAAATGTTTCATATATCATATATACATAAACGTGTACAATGTATGCTATGCATGCAATATACTGTGAATGTGTGCCTGCATAGAGAGAGCTCAACCTTCAGTCTTCCCTTCAGCTCGATGAGTGTCAAACGGTCTCTTTGTAGTTGAGGAAGTGTGGCCAGGGACTCCTGAAGTACTGCATTCTCTGCTTCTAATTCAATAACCCGTCGTATTTCCTCTCTCAAAGCCTATATGGATGATTACCAAAGGTAACAAAAGAAGGCGTGTGTGTGTGTGTGTCTTTTATATACTTTATCTTCAAGAAAATAGACGTATGACACCTAATTTAAAAAATAGAGATGAGATTCCATAAGAATACAGCAAGTTATAGCAACATGTTGTATTCAGAAGTGCATATAAATATGATATGCATATAAACATATATGTATATATCAAGTATGAAGTTACCTCTGCGTATGCCTCTTGCAAACCATTCCACGCTGCATGAACCGATCCAGGATTAGACGTGGACTTTCTAGGTACCGTTGATTCTTCATCGGACGGTTGCTTGGAAGAAGACGGAGTAGAATCATATGATCGCTTTCTTGATACTTGAACACTATCATTCATATAACCTTCTGCACACTCCCGAGAAGTGGTTTCTGATGGACAAGAGGATGTTCTCCTGCATCCGAAAGCAATACATTCATCCCCTGACGCTTGTTTCTTCAGCTTAGCAGCTCTCCTCCGTCCAAAGAGTGACCTGCAATATGGTGTGTATGCGTATGCCTGTGTGTGTGTGTGTGTGAGAGAGAGAGAGAGAGACCTGTTCCAGTCTCTAACTTTTGGAGTCGAGGGCATCTCACTGTAGTAATGTGGAAGTGCCGTCTCGGCTGAGAAACCAAGTGTTTCAGATATGGAGGCCAAGGTCTGCTGTAATGCACGTAACTTCTGCAGAAACTCTAAACAAACAAACACGGTACATACACACATTTACATCCACATATACATATAGAGATGAAAAGACCTAGATATATACCTTGACGTGCAGGCTCGATATCACGTAGATGGTGGTTAAGCCTCTCTGTGAGCTCCTTTTCTTGCTGCTCACATTCTTGTCTCGAATTCTAAATTCAAATTAAATCAAAGAAGACAATCTCAAACTTAAAGCTAAACACACACAACACACACAAACTTACTGCAATGCACGACTCAGAACTACTTGGCAACGCTCCCACTGCCACGTTCTTCAAAGAATTATTGTAAATACGAACAGACTCGCTAATTGCATCCAGCCATCCCTACAAATCATTCTTAGTAATATTTATTGTATTACATTAATAATAAGCACACGTATTCATAATTTACATTTATGATAACATAATTTGTGATATGCAAACCACGCATAAGGTAGTATTCACGTCGTATTCTTTAATGTAGTTTTTGATAGTCTAATAAAATATAATAAAACGACGCATAATAGCTTACTTGGCGGAAGTCCTTGTTCGTTGTTCGTAAATAGTAAACAATGGGACCTCTAACAATCTTGATTTGCCTTGCCTTGACACCATCGGGACAACCCGTGCTCCCTGTCATTAACAAAATAATTTCATCATTCATCCGCTTATAGCAAAAATACAGTGTGATTGTGTTAGCTAATGTTGGAGTCAATTTCATGCGAAAATGGACAAGCCACTGAAATACATTTAGTGACCATGCTTATTAGCTTAATTCCTATTACAAAGAAAACGTGGGAAAACTACTACGGGAAAAAAAAAGTCAAGTTCGAGAACAACATGACTACAACTTTGAAACGTTCCTAACATGAAGACATGGACGAACTCAATGGAGAAAAGTGAATGGGAAATCAAAGAGACACAAACTACCCGAAATAAACATCAACAAACGCTTCAATAATTCAAAAACTTTTGGATGGAATAAGTGGGGAAATGGGGAAAATCCAAGAAGAAAGTGAGTTTTGGGATATCTGAAAGCCGATACAAACCATTCAAACAAGTGAATTTGCAAAGAATGTAACACGCACAAGCCAAGAAGAGTTTAGACATCTGGCAATGAGCTAAATGTAGAGCAATCAAGAGAATTACCAGTAGATTGATGCAGCCAGGACGACCCACTTGATCAAAATTCTTGTAGTACAGTAGCAATCCAGCAGGATGAGCAACGAACCATCTCCGTCTCCACCTCTTGAATCTCCCCGCCCACACAAGAACCCAGCCAGCAGGAGCTTGACCACAACCACTGTTACTGCTCCTGCTCCTCCTCCTCGTCGTCGTTCTGCTGCTCTTGTGCCATCTACGAGGATCGTAAATCCTCCTGTCGGTATGTACAATCCTCTCCATCCTCACCAGGTCTTCGCCAAGAGCCCTAGGGGGAATTCCCCTCTCCTCCATAGCCGGTAGCTACAATCAGCCCTATATAATCTTCAGGGAATTAATTATAGAAACTAAGGGAAAATATCAATCGTCCCCGCTTAAATCGTCCCGTAAACTCTGCAAGAATTCCTGCTTTGCCTCCTCGCTCTCCAGCGACTGTAGCACTTCACGTTTCACGTATACTGAGTCTGCTCCTACCACCTTCAGTTCCCGTGCTTGCTCCTTCGATGTAATTCCCTATCTCCACAAAATATGATTTATATCAAGATATACATTGTGCGTATGGTATATGTGATAAAAAAATTACACAACACACACACACACAACACAGGTACACGCACGTGCTTATAAGTGTATATATGATCGTACATGTGTACTATATATATATGATGCAACTTTTACATAACATCGTACGATACAGATCAAACACGCAGACACACAAGAGATGCATTCATAAGCACGACCATGTATATATTACACATATAAAAGTGTGTAATATATACACATAAACATGCATAAGTTCCCATCTATAGAATCGATATTTCAGCTCAGCTCAAATATCAAAATACACCACATAGACACCAAATCAAGCCTACACATCAACCTATACACAGTATGAGATACACACGCGGAGCACAGAACACTTATATTACGTATGTACTGTGTATATATGTATGTACCACGACTGATGCTGCTCCAAAGGGGAGTTTCTGGACGAGAGATTTGGCAATGTCCTGCCGAAATCCGGGAATGGGGACCTGCAAAAACGAGGCAAACTATATAAGGGATAAAACAAATGGGAAATCAGTACAATATAGAATTATATAATCGTAAAACCATGTAATAATTGCTAAGTTGTTGTCACGCACCGAAACCCCGACTGAGATGTTAAATCCGAAAAGAGGTATTCCTAAGCTGGATAGTTCTTCGAGCTCCTTGAGATTCACGACCTGTTATATCAAGTCTAAAGTTAGATAATAAGTCTTTTTTGATATGTATATGTATACATATATACGGATATACATATATGTATATTCTCCTAGTCCTTTTACCTCAACAATTGCATCAAGACCAGCAGCAGAAACGTAACGTAGAATGGACGGAGTTCCTGGAAAAAGTAATGATGGGACATCTAAATACACTATACACGCACGCACACACCACCACACCACCTTTTGAAAGAACTGAATAGACGACTGTGAGAGCTGCAGCACCGGCTTCCCGTGTATCAATTATCTTTTTAAGCATGAAGCAACGAGTTTACTAGCTCAGTAAAGATATACATCTCATGAGGCACATACATGTAGTATCTGTGGACAATATGTGATGTTAGAAAGCGTGATACCTGTATTGGATGAATTATCCAGTCCTTACGAAGAACAGGCACATTCACAACTGCAAAACCCATGCATTTTTCTTCTCATTATTGAAAAAGAAACACGTATACAGAAACATGTATTTAGTTCAAACTTTCCTGGTATAAAAAACATATATGTACGTATTACATGTATGTCCTACAGAAAGATGTAAAACTTGCCTTCGGTTACAGCTTCAAGATCAAGAATCCCGTTTGGTGAGACCTCTTCGTCCGTGCAAACTGAAATAGCATCCGCTCCTGAAAGGAATGTACAGCAAACTTTTATACGTGTATATATATACAAACGTGTACACATATTTATAACGCATCTCTCTCTCTCTCCCTCTCTCCCTCTCTCTCTCTCTCTCTCTCTCCCCCTCTCTCTCTCTCTCTCTCTCTCTCTCTCTCCACACACACACACACACACACACACACACACACACGAAAGTTCTACCCCATTCAACGTACTGCTGGCTTCTCCGGGCAATGGTTTGGGGCTCCTCTACAGGGGAGACTCGGCAAACCTCAACGACAATTGCAGTGCGACCCTGCATTGTGCAGCTGACGATTTTCTGAAGGAAACTCTGCTTCTGAGGAGGCATTTCTTGGAGCTTTTGCAATCGAGATTGGAGCTGCATTTGCTGATCATCCATGGCCGCGAGCCTTGCCTCGAGAATCCGCTGCTTGTTGCGCAACGATGCAGTCAGTTTCTTTGACTGCTTACCCTGCTCTTCTGGAGAGCTCATGCTGCAGGTGCACATTGGCGCCACAAATGCAGCCATAGCCGTTTTAGGGTTGGTAAACCCTAAACTCTCTGGATATGAAACCTAAAAACAGAGGACTGATGGTGAAGCCACGGGGAGGCTGGCACGAACACATTCCCGGTCATGTTGTCGGAATTCCTTCTCCAGCTAACGCTCATTCCGCCGTGTTGCTCTTCAGGTGAGTGAGTTCATATATTGAATGTATTTATATATATATAATATATATATATGCAGTCTCCTGACCCCGATGCAAATGCTTGCAATGTTATATTGCATCTGGTTCATCTATCTATCATCTCAAGGTACGATAATAGGCTAGTTTTCACAATCCAGCCCACAGTTAATTAAGTTAACTATTTTAATGATTTTATATGTATTTAAAGGATATAAATTAAAAAGACCTTCAGGGTTATATAATTCTTTTTAAATACATGTTATCCCCTGGTTTTTAGTATTTGTCAATTAATTAAATTTACCGCTAATACAAAAGGGGGCTGGATTGAAAGGGTTCCAGTATATATATAATTTGTTTTGTGTGTGTGTCTCTGTTCTCTGTCTGTCTGTCTTCTCTCTCTCTATATATATTATATAGAGAGAGAGAGAGAGGGAGAGAGGGGGGGGTGTATCTGTATGTTTAAGTTCTTGTCCAGGTTGAAATGCCACATACGGATGTACTGGAAGGCAAGGAGAGCTTGTTAGTCCCATCTGATACTCGGGTAATATATACTCTGTGTGTGCGTGCATGCACTGCATGTGTGCAGCATATTCATGTGTATATTTCTTTCCTAATGTCTCTAGATTATCGAGGCCAAAAAGCTGGCTTACTGTCCACACAGGGCAGAGGTGCAATGCATTTCTCTTTATCCACATCCATGTAAGTCTTTTGTTTTCTTTCTGTATTCTCTTGCGTAACTTAATATGCAACTTGCAGCGAACAGGGGGTTGTTAGCATCCGTTGATTCTTATGGCCGTCTTATCGTCTCACAGTTGCAAGATTCGTCCTTGAAAGGTAGTACTAATATGTAAAATTTACGACTTATACATGAACTAGTACATAATATAGTTTATAACATTGAATTTTGATTAGGAACACCTTACATCGCATTGCCTCCGAATGCTGGAGCTGGTGAAGGAGGATGGGCTGGCTGTGTATTTTCCCCTTCACAGCCTTCATTTGTAAGTAACTCGTATTTACTTTCTATATGTTAATAGCCATTGGTTTTTAAGATTTCTTTCTTTTTTTTTTTTATAAATTTTTTATTTATTTCTAATAACGAGTTTTTATATAAAAAATCCAGATAGTAGTTGCTCGTGGTTTTGATAGAAGCATTGACCTATATGATAAGGATGTTCATGTTCGCACACTCCACACGTAAAATGGCTTGTATTGTCTAGTTGAGTTCATGCTCGATGAATATCTGTTTTGTTGCAGGCTTCAGTACCCAACTGCCTTAACGTTTCTACATGGAAGTGACTCTGTTTTAGCTGTTGCTGAAGGCCCACAGGTTCACACACACAGTATATATTTGAGATAATATTGTAAATGCATTGTAATATAGTTGAGTATATGGGACCTCAGAGCTGGTGAGCGAGGTGGGTGTGTACAGCGGCTTTTAGGCTCTTTCATGGGTGAAAGCTTGTACACTGTTTGTAGCACTTGGGATGTGTTTTAGGAACAGGAGGAGCTGATCGAGCAATTACTGTCTTTGATACATTGAGGTGAGTTATATGTGTGTGTGAGAGAGAGAGATGAGATCCGTATGTAAACAAAGTTATCAGCATGCACTTAATGCACTTATATTACATCACACACACAGGCGTTTGCCTGTGTGTGTAAACGCACGGGCAGACTTGTAATACTAGATAAAATAATAATTGACTTTTCTGTGCAGATGGACACCAAGAGCAAGATGGGTAAATGCTCTAAAATACGAGGTACTGCAAGATTATGCGTCTTGCTTATACCTTGATTTTCACATATTTTGTTTCACAGGTCACAGGCATGTCATTTTCTGCTAATAAGCGCGATTCCTTGTTCGCTCATGGCCTAGATTATGAGGTTCTCTCTCTCTCTCTCTCTCTCTCTATATATATATATATATAGAGAGAGAGAGAGAGAGAGAGAGAACACACACACACACACACACACATCTTACCTGAACCACAGGTGGCTGGAGGCGAGTGGAATGATGACTTTGAGGGAACCGTGCGAAGAAGCTTGCATTCCGTGGTGACTCACGCTGGCTTGGAATGGACAAGGTACTTTCTCTGCAATGACTTACCATTTCAGTACAAAAATGTCTTCATTTCTTTCTGCAGTGCATGGATAGAGATGTTATGGCAGGCTGGAGTGAGAATGGAAGCATTTTCATCGCAGAGTTTGCTAAGTCAACTCCTTTGGTAAACTAGTACAGCAAAGATATAATTTATTACTGGGCAAATGTGTGAATACATTGATATGACCACACATGTGTCATATGTATGTATTATGTTCATATATACACAACAACAGATGGAGACACGTATAACAATCAATATCAAGACATGGACAGACACATCTCTCTCAACAGCAACACCATTTATGTGTGTATATAAGTTTACACAGCTCCAATGAGGCTCAACAGGAACTTTTTGTAGTGCCCAGAAGTGTCTTCAGAAATCATACTCTCCAATGATTTCTTGTATTTCCCCACAAACTCAGCCTTTATATGTTGCATGTCTATCTCAGCTCTGCTAGTTATAACTCTTATCAAAGTCATATCCTTAGTTCCGAGGCCCTTCATGGATTGGTACAACGCCTGATCACACAAACTGTTAGTGTTAAACTCTTTAAAACTTCACTTAAACCTTGGCATAGTATGCTGCTGGCCGAGTTGTAACTTTCACTATCAACCTTAGAGCATTCTGAAACTGCCCGCTGTCTCCCTCTTGATGGCCTGCATCAAATGCTTAGCATGTTTTTACACACACCCATGACACGCACACGCACGCACCTTGTCGATGTCTCGGCCATATAGCTTCTTGTAAGCAGTGAAAGCTGCACTAAGCTGTGAAAGGCTTCGTGTGGTGAAGATCCGAATGAGCGTATCTTCGTCAGTTCCAATCCTGCCTTCCCCAGCCTTGTAGAGCTCTTTAGCATCTGCATCTGCCATCAAGGTATCAATCTGGAATCCCTCCGGCCTCTGAGAGTTAAGATACGCCAGGAGTAACTGCAGCCAAAAATCTATCTATATATATATGCCAATGAACTGAGAACATTAAAAGTTAAGTTGTTACAATACATTTCAATATTTTATTTAGTATTAAGACAGACAGTTTACCTTGGAGTAATCCCCACTTGTTTCCGAACGAACATCATTGTCAAGTGGGGTGTGAAACTTGCTCTGGTACATATTTTTGATGTAATAGAGTTGTGATGGGGTTCTCGTGCATATAATCTCTGTTAGAGTCTCTTCTCTGGTACCAAGCCCTTTCATGGCATCCTTAATACACACTGCATCTTTCTCCACTGGATCCATCATCCACATTATAACTGCTTTCTGCCAATATATATATATATATATAGATATTATCATAGTTTTGTCTATACAGATACCTCAAGGTTACCGTGAACTCTTTCTCAAACCGGTGAATCAGATCCTCGCCGTACATGTTCTTGTACGCATTGACGAGCTCTCTACGTTGTACGAAATTCCGGTGTGCAATGATCTCTATAACTCGCTCCTCGTCACAGCCGAGTCCTATATAACATTCACAGAAAAAGGGAAAAGGGCAAAGCATACTTACCCTTAACAGCATGGTGTATGGCCTGGCAATCCTGGAAGACAGTGGGTATCGGCTGGGATCCTAATAGACGACATTTTGTTGTGTTGCACAACTGACAGAGTTACCAAAGTGACAATACGGCAAACATGCATTAAAAATAAGTTTAATTTCCATATAACAAAAGAATTTTATTCAGAAATTAAGCTTGTCTCAAAACAACAAAACAAGGGAGGGAACAATAGAAGAGCATAGCAACATTGATCAGGCCCCTGGTGCAGCTTCTTGGGCTTTCGACTGCAAGTACCCGGTAACCTCTCGAGCCTTCTCAGTAACATGGCTGGCAGTATCTGCAATCCTGTGCTTGGCAGCATCAATCTGATCAGCCCCAACCGGGTGCCTCCCACGGACGTAGTTATACACCCACGAAACAGCTGAACAGAAAGCCACAAAGACCGCACTGGCCGATACGAAGCCCCCTGTTGCAAGCGCTATAACAACCCCAATGGGGACCAAGATGGGCTGAAGAGGAGGAAGACAGGCGCCGCTAACAGCAACGTGATCACCGTCCCCCCAACTGTGACACCCGCAATCACCAGTGCCACGAGTACACCGGTAAGGAGGGTGACAAGACCGAGTATCTGTTTGGAATTAGGAGACCTCTCCTGTATCTTCTGGATCATACCTCGGGTCTGCTCCTGGGCACGCCCTACCTGTTCGCGAGCACGATCTGCCATTGGCAACTACGGGAGATTCAAAATGGAATGTGAGTAACAAGGAAAGTGTGGGTGGTATCCAGATATATACAGGGTGTTTGCATGCATGCAGATGGACACATGTATGATGCATGCATGGCCTTGTTCTGGATCAGGTCAAACAACGTTTGACTGCAGCTGAGTGGCAGTCAAAGGTGTGAGCGTTATGCTTTGATCTTGTCAGGAATAATCCGCATTTTCTTTTGGGTAAAAAACTTACATGCAACGTAAGATCTTCTGGAAGCCAGCAAATCCCCACCCTCAGTTTTTTTGTCAAAATGTGGCAGTTTCTAAACCAGAGTATGAGCCAACTGTCCCAATAAGGAAATTTTTTCAAAATTAAAAGAAATTCAAAATTAAAAGAGTCTTTTTTAAAAAAAAAATATTTAAGTTCTTTAAACCCTTCAAACCCTTCTTGGTATCTCGTTCTTTCTTTCCTCATGGCTGAACAAGCAAACAGAGCGGCAGACAAGACGAAGGAGCAAGCGGTGCGTGTTCAGGAGCAGTCGCGCGGTATGATGGAACGAATCAAGCAGCATGCACCGAGCTCTCAGCAGATGGTGGGGATTGTTACGCTGGTAATCGGCGGGTGTACTCTGGCTGCAGTGGGCGGTGCCATGATATTTGGAACCATCGTTATGCTCATGATCGGCACACCCATCTTCCTCTTGTTCAGTCCTATCTTGGTTCCTCTGGGGATTATGTTTGTTCTTGCCGCTGGTGGCATGCTTGCCATGCTCTCGTTCTTCGTGGCATCCATATCTGCAGTAGTATGGGTTTACAAGTATGTCAAGGGAAGACACCCAGTGGGGACGGACCAGATCGAGGCGGCCAGGCACAGGCTCATGAATACTGCGACCCAGATGACAGAGAAAGCACGAGAGTATGGATGTAATGTGACCGGCTATCTGCAGCAGAAGGCACAGGATGTTGCTCCTGGTGCGTAAATTCAATCTTGAATTTTTTCTTGTTTCTTGTTCTTGCTGTGTTTCTTCTTGCAATTCTCTCTTAATAAATACTCTTCTTAATCTTGTTATTTCTTTCTTAAAGAGGAAAATATGAGAGATAACACCCAGCCCGTGTGCGTGTTGAGTGTGTGCGTTTTGAGAGGGTTCAAAAACATGAATTAATGTTCAAGAGGGGATATGCCATCGGCATATCCTCATTTTTGGCGCATTCAGAGAGTGGCATCTCAAACATTTATTAACATGTGTGTGCGTGAGAGAATTCAGAATTACTTAAAACTAATACATCTGATTATGTCCATTAAAAGATTGTATAAATGAATAACTCACTTTGTTATAACACACTACTCCTCCATAACATCGCCCTCGACCACTTCCACTCTCTCCCTCAGAGGGATAATTGTCGTTGACAACGTTGCTGCAGCGTAATAAAGTCAAGAAACGTACACACAGATGCACACACGCACGCGCACGCTCTATATAAAGTTTGTAACTTACGCGTGGTCCCCTTCACAAAGCCGTATCCCTTGGTACGCGAATAGGTCCTCTGGTTTGGCATCACATGATTTCGTAGGTATTCTTTGCCGTCCTGCAAACCAAATCCAAAAATTTAAAACATATGATTATGGTATTACCATCATTTATATCAACTGCTATATACCTTAGTGATAATGCAGAGGTCGACATTGCTGCCACTTCCCAAGTCATTAAAGATTCCAGCAGATATCGCACCGATAACGAGATTCATTCCTTCCTCTTTCTGGAAACAAAATGTATTGTTATTTGTGTGTGTGTGCGAGAGAGAGAGAATACCGTCATCTTTTCCTTGTAGCCAGCCTCAAACACGGACATGGCGGCAAGGGAACCAGATCCCATCGTCGCAAATGGTAGAGTGTCTGTTGATCCATGAGGATACACCTGCAAAAGGAAAGATATTAAAAAATGTAAGAAAACGTAACAATACATATATGTATGTACTGTATTGTATGCTTCTGTGTATAATATATACACGTTGCGTGAACATACACACGGTACTATATCTTATATAGATAAGTAGCGACCAAACAAGTTAGTAGTACTTACCGTGTGTAAATGTGGACCCGTAAAATCGTAACCGCCAAGAACGAGAGCAGCGCTTACATGACCTTGGTAGCTGAAGGGCGATTAAAAAACATTATCACATCACGACACACACAAGAAATAATAGTGCTTACCCAAATAGGTGCGATTTCAACATGCTTAACGCTGTCACAACGCGAGACGAACGGCCCGTTGCATATCTGTGAAGCTCTAACTGAGCACGGACCATGTCTGCAAATATCAAAAACCTCATCACTAAGTAAATAAAAAAAACACGACTGCATAAAATCAGCTGAAACTAAAATTCTCAATCATTGTGAACTTTGTGTGTGTGTGGAAAAACCCATACTTTCAACACAAGACCTATAGACACATGTATATACCAGTAACAGCTTCAGTATCAGCGGCTGTTCCGGCACCACAGCAATATATGTTGGGTGCCAAATAGTGGATTTTCTCGCAGTTCTTATCGGCTACAATATCCCCTCAGTTGCGCGAGTATCGGCACCCAAGATCACGCCGTCCTGAACACGATCTCAGCTAAATCTTACACAGAAACAAGAGAAAACATTTGTACCTGGTAAACAAGGCCGACAATTGTGGTACCAGTTTTGAGATACCGGCCGAGCTTGATTCCTTTCTTCTCCAGCATCTCATTGCGTCGGCAGTTGCTGTAGTCGAACGCGATTGCGCCATCAGCTACTCCTGCCATAGCCATTCTTACCCTAACAAATAGATTTTAGGGTTCTCCCCTGTACTTGCATTAGGGTTTTTCCAATTTTTTTCTAACTCTTCTGATTAACTATTAATTTAATCTATATGAGAATCATTATATATTCATCTGAATATTCTCTGGAACAGTTTGAAAAAATAGTGATGCATCACACGTCCTTGACACGAGCATTGCTGACTGTTACTTAAGAGTCCCAATCGTATACTGAAGATAGGATAACGCCTTTCACACACACATTCTCTCTCTCTCTCTCTCACACACACACACACGCACACCTTATGGTCAAGATTTGCATTGAAGTTTACACCCTCTTTGTTTTTTTTCTAGAGACTAAGAGAAGGACGCCAAAGACAATCAAACGGTGGGAGAAGAAGACAAAATTTGCTCCGTGGGGCAGGGACAAGAAAGATGCGAACTTCCAGACAACGAAAAAGCACACATTATTTAAAAAATACATAGTATTCTATTATAATATATATATATACACAACATATAAGACGATTTGATATGATATATATTATTTTCATTAACGTATATAGTTGCACTTTTCATTAAGCTCGAGTCATTAAAGTAATCCACAAGCGGCACATGTAATGAGAGTCTTATACACACACACACACACACACACACACGTTATAGTAACATATAAGACGATTTGATATGATATATATTATATATATTATTTTCATTAACGTAAATAGTCATTAAGTTCGGCAAGAGTCTTATTTCTTGGTTTACCTCATAACTAAAATCTAACATATCGGATGCTTCTAAAATATCGATGTATTTAGTGGACCGTACGTATACAACAGCCGTACAGATGTTACTGGATATCTGTTGTTTTGCTGGTAAAAAACAAGGTTGCTCTTCCCCAGAAAGCTATATCTTTTGTATCATGGTGTATATTTCACGGGTAATAAGTCAGAAATGTACATATACATGTGTGTGTGTGTGTGTGTGTGTGTGAGGCGTGCGTGCATGTTGGGCATCACGGGTGGCATGCTGTCCGCTGACTTCAAGCAGGTACAATCATATGATTCCATAGCCCACAACATTTGGAACTTTATATTATAAGCCTAGCAAAATGCATACAATTTAGATAATGAATATAAATAAAGGAAGAAGAAAAGCTGTGCATTTTCTCCACTTGAAGTGCAAGATGTTTGATTCATATAAAATCTTTGTGCTTTTTTGGTCCACCACCATGGATTGCATGTTACATTCCACAAAATGCTTCTATTTTGACCTCTCTTAATAGCTATGTCCAATCCGTATTTTAGTGCTCGTCCCAGCAATGTGTCACTCTACAGTACACACAATATAGCATATTATTTAAATGTAAGTTAATATACTATTAGATAACAGAGCTTCCAATCATTCCTATAAATACACACACACACACCTCTGTTGTGTGTGTTCTATATAGGTACAATTTAACAGCATTCGTTTGTTGGGGAGTTATATCGGCATGTATACATTAGGGGACATGTCTATTTATCTCCAACTCTGAGAAAATATTATTTTCCCTTGAAAACAGTCTGTCTTCAACTCCTCGATCATGTCTCAAATCTTGGCTGCAATTGTGGTCGTTTCCATATTTTATGTAGTTTCAAGCAATGGAAAACAGGTAAGACGTATATATTTTTTGAAAAGAGTTTCTATATATATATATATATATATATGGATTTTGAAAGGTACATATTGTGTATATGGGAGCAACTGGTGGTATTCATCCAGATTCCATTTCTTCCTCCCACCATGAAATGGTTTCTTCAGCTGTAGGCAGGTACATATAATGTATTGTTTGGAGAATTGCATGTAAACAACAACGTCTCTGTTGTTCTTGCAGCCTTGACATTGCAAAAGAGTCTATACTTTACAGCTACAAGCATGGATTTAATGGCTTTGCAGCAAGCCTTACCAAAGTCCAAGCCGAACAGATATCAAGTAACTCGAATAACTGTACTGACAAAGAGAGACTAATTACCGAAGAATGTTTGGTGTATGTGTGCAGAAATGCCGGGGGTAGTCTCTGTGTTCCCGAGCTCCCGAAGAAGGCTCCATACAACACGCTCATGGGAGTTTCTGGGACTCAATGCGGAGTCACCGTCTTCTTCGACTTCTTCGAATGGGGAAAACATATGGCAGAGAGCGAAATTTGGGAAGGACGTCATCGTTGGCCTGCTCGACACAGGTGACTGACTTATGTGTTTCTGAATCTGGAAATATCATCTTGATGTCGTAAGCGTTGCGTAAAAGATTATTAAACAACTAGTTAATTAATATGAATATCCAGGAATCTGGCCTGAGTCAGAGAGCTTCAAAGATGATATGTTATCTGATATCCCTAGCCGCTGGAAAGGGGAGTGTGAGTCTGGAGATGGATTCAACGCTTCCCACTGTAACAAGTAACTAATATAGTAATCAATATACAATTATAATAATATTCGATTTTATTGTTAGGAAGTTGATTGGAGCACGAATGTACATCAAAGGATATGAGAAATACTACGGGAAGCTGAACAAGACTTCAACAGGTGATTTCTTATCGGCACGAGACAAAGACGGTCACGGAACACATACCTCATCCACTGCTGGTGGCAGCTTTGTTCGTGGGGCCAACGTCTTTGGTTTCGCAAATGGAACTGCAAAAGGTGCGTGTGCGTGTGCGTGTGTGTTATACATACATAGATACTCACCTCGTAAGTAGGTGGTGCACCACTGGCTAGAATTGCAATGTACAAAGTGTGCTGGCCAGTACCAACAGCAAGTCTAAACGGAGAAGACAGCTGTTTTGATGAGGACATGTTAGCTGCAATCGACCAAGGTATCAAGGACGGCGTAGATATCTTCTCGATATCCATCGGTTCAGGGAGTCCAGCCCAAGTACATCAACGATGCCATCGCTATTGGAGCCTTTCATGCCATCAGGCACAATATCTTGATTTCATGTTCGGCTGGGAACAGTGGTCCTACGCCTTCCTCTGTCGCCAATGTTGCTCCCTGGATACTCACCGTGGCTGCTAGTAGCTTGGACAGGGATTTCCCTCTAATGTGCTCCTTGGAAATGGCACCATTCTTCAGGTGTGTGTGTGCGTGTGCATGCATGCTGAGTATGCGTATATCATAAGAATACGTATACATATACATACGCGCGTGTATGAGAGAGAGAGAGGGGTGCTAGATATTATAATTTATGCTACATGTGTGTGTGTGTGTGACGAAATATACTTTGCAGGGAAAAAGCATTGCACCAAAATCACTAAAAGAATCTTTGTGGTATGAGCTTATTGATGGAGCACGAGCTGGACTCGACTCTGTTCAAACCGCAAATTCCAGGTGATATGTTTAACGCGCATGTATAACAACTCACTCTCTCTTCTCTCTCTCTATATATATATATATATATTACACACACTCACACTCACACACACAGACACACAGAGCATTGTTTATACTAATATGTTGATTATGCAGCCAATGCTTACCGAATACTCTTGATCCAGCGAAAACAGCTGGTAAAGTTGTGATTTGCTTGAGAGGGCAAGGTACTCGCGTTGGGAAAAGCCAAGAGGCCACAAGAGCAAGAGCTGCCGGATTTATACTTGGAAACTCAGCTGCACAAGCCAATGAAGTTACAGTCGATGCATACATGCTCCCAGGCACAGCCATTAATGCCATCAACGCAAACACTGTGCTTAACTACATCAACTCAACCAGGTTAGAGTGTATAAATTTCATATATATATATATATATATATAGTTTCACACACTCATATGTTATTACTATGCCTCTTAACGAAAAAATTGCAGCTCTCCCTTAGTAAAGATTGTTCCAGCCAAGACTGTTCTTGATTTTAAACCAGCTCCTCTGGCTGCATTCTCTTCACAAGGACCAAACTCTCTCAATCCCGACATCTTAAAGGTATATTCAATAAATAACAAGCGTTTGCTTGTGTGTGTGGCGTGCGCGTGCGTGTATTGTGTGTGCGTGTGTGTGAGAGAGAGAGGAATCCTTACGAGTGTGTGCCTTGTTTCCTATGTGCTATTCTCAACCCACACACACACAAACACAAAGGCATATATAATGTAAGCAACATTAAGTTTGTTTTAACAGCCGGATATATCAGCACCAGGATTGAACATTTTAGCAGCATGGACAGAAGCAAACTCACCCACAAAGCAGCCCAGTGACACCAGAGTAGTTAAATACAACATAATCTCCGGGACTTCTATGTCGTGCCCACATGTAGCCGGAACAGCAGCCCTTCTCAAAGCCATCTATCCTTCGTGGAGCCCTGCTGCGATCAAATCCGCTCTAATGACAACAGGTATGTACACGTTCATTATATATACATACAAACCTTGAACTATCTGCAGCTACCGTACTCAACAACATGCAGCAGCCGATTCTAAACGGTTCAGGTGTGGCTGCAAATCCATTCAACTACGGATCCGGCGAGGTGAAGCCGGAGTTGGCAGCAGACCCCGGATTGGTGTACGATACCTCTCCAGAAGAATACCTCGTGTTCCTGTGTAATGCCGGATACAACACCTCCAGTGTCCAAAACATAACAGGAGACACCGACTTCACTTGCCCGCCAACACGATCATACATCTCGGACCTCAACTATCCGTCCATTTCGATAGCTAGCCTATCCGGAACTCGGACTGTCCATCGTACGGTCACCAACGTCGGATCTAACGACAAAGTTGTATATACCGTCTCATACCAGGCCCCGGACGGTGTCTCAGTCGATATAAGACCGACCACTCTCACTTTCGATTCACTTGGTGAGAAGAGAAGCTTCAATGTTACAGTGAAAGCAGAGAAAAGCTCTAAAGGCGAGTATGTGTTTGGATCCTATCAATGGAATGATGGGCAGCATGTAGTGAGGAGTCCGATAGTTGTTCGAACAGCTTAAGAATGTAAAACACAGCTAACTGCATAATTAAGCATAGCTTACATACAACAAATATATATGTATGCATGTACATATCTGGAATCTGAGTTAGAAGGGAGAGAAATTAAATACATAAAAACTTCTTACAAAACCTCTTTAGAAGACAATGAGCAGTGCAAAGGCAAGGTAGATGATGCAGCAAGCATACGCAATCAAGCGCTTGTGCTCTTCGGAGTTCGGAGCCAGAACAACGAGCAGCCTCGTACACGACCAAGTGCACCACAGAACGATGAGTCCAGCCATGATATAGATTGGAGCTCCTTGTCGGGGAACAAGTAAGGACAGAGCCGAGAACAGGATCATGGGCAGTAGACTATACCCAACAAGGCTGAAGCTTCTGTAGAGATCGAGGGTACCCCGTGTACCTGAGAGTAGATTGGCGACAATGTAGAGAAACCCAGATGCGAGAGAGCCCCAACCGAGGATGACACCGAAGTGGAGCTTGCCGGCTAGGAGCTGGCAGAGTCCGAAGAGAATGCAGAAGACGAACGGGCCAGATAGATCTGCGTCTTCGTGGAGATCAAGGTTGCGCTTGAAGGGTATGAGTACAGACTTTGTCTTTTGAAGAATCTGAGACGGGTTGATGCCTAGCTCCTCCAGGAGCGGCGGCTCCTCCTCGAATGATGCCGAAAACGAGGATTGTGAGGGTGCATAGCCGGATTGTGGAAGCGGGGCAGTGCCGATTCCAGCCGCCGCCGTATTACCTATGCCGGATGTAAAAAATGGCAAACCTGTGCCGGATTGTAGCGGCTGCATTGGAATGCCCGTGTATGGAGGCTGCTGCCACTCTTGTGGCATGCCCATCGTCTTTCTCTGCGCCATGTCTCCACAAACCTACTTCGACCTAATTAGGGTTAGGTCGAAACAGAGGAATTTATACTAAGGTAAGTCCTAATATTTCTATCATAGTTTTTAATATGATTCCTATTAACTTTGGACATTTATTATTATTACCTGTTGAACTATGTTAACAAGCCCTGGTGTTCAGAGAATAGGCCCACTTAGTGCACTTAGGTATATAACGATGGTATAATCAAGTGTCATTAGGAACTTGTAAAATATCAAAGTTTTTACCTAGTGCCACAAAGTCAACTTGCTAGATGCCAACCCTAGAATCCCTTCTTGAAACCCCACAAAATATGGTAAATTAACCTATACTAGGAACCCAACCCTTAAGAGCTTAAACCCTCAGCTAACCAAGTCCACAAACAAGGCTCACCTTGTGAATCAGGATTAGCAGACCAATCGAGTATAAGTGTCATTTCTAGTTTGGCGTGGTTGAGGTGGCCGAAATAAGGCCTCAATCATTAGTTATACGAATGTGAACTTGGGCAATTTGCAAGCAAGTTTTCGAACTAAGGAATTTGATTAGCTCTTTAGAAGTGATGTACCTAGTTACAAAGGCAAGATCCTGCCAACGATATGGATAGTCAAACCCAAAGGTGGGACGTAGAAGTTAGGGCGGCACAACAAGGGTTGCACCTTGACGACATAAGCTTAGCTTGCACTAGTAGGAGGTTAATGAGCTCTCTTTTGAACCCATGAAGCCTCACTACACATACTCTACCTTATTTAAGTGACGGAGCCCCCCCCCTCCCAGTTAAGTAAGTAGGTTGGCATGGAAACTTAATGAAAAGAGATGCCTATTAAGGCATGGGATTAGGGGTGTCCCTAACCCTTTTTTGATAAGCTATACTTTTATGAAAAACCTATCTTGGAATGTCAAACTGAGAGAGAGTTTTCTAAATGGAAGTGCTAGCTTTGCTTAGAGTTTCTTGCAAATACCTAACGACACCTGGCCAGACCATCACTAGATATCCAATTACATTATACGGGCTTGTTTCTTCTACATCTAGGGTTTGTCACACAACTCGGTAGGTAATAATAGTCAAACCCCAAAGTAAAAAAGTTAAGTCATAGTAAAAACTATAACACACTTCTCACCTTTGAAAATGTCAACGTTCTCATTGATGTCCAACTCCAAGACTAGATTAGGTTAGAAAAAAATAACCGAAAACTAACGCTAATCACTCTATCTGGAGTTAGTAAAAAGTTTACATAATATGCATTACCCCTCTTGTGCTATGCGAAGCCAAGTACTTTAGAATTGTCATTCACTAAGCATTTAAATTAGCTGCCAAAAGCACCACCTGCGACAAGAAGTCACTTGGAGACCTTTTGCACATCTACAAAGTTTGTCACCCAACACAACAAGTAAGTTAATTTTTTTAAGTTAACTAGAATTTATATCGAGGGCTTTTAATTAATGTTGTCTGTCGGCCCCTAAGTTAAGAAGAAATAAAACTTTATTTTTAATCAGCTTGAGACCTTGCCTCAAACTCATTTATCAAATTCTACAGATTCTCCAATGGTTCCCATGTCAATTCGCATGCTGGATAACCCTTTCATTTGATGAGATACTCGGACCTACGTTTTCATGGCCCATAAACCTTCCTCTTGCTCAATATAAATTTAACTTCGTACTCCTTATCTTCACCAACTAGCTCAGGGGGCGAACATAAGTTATTGTATCTTTATTGTATCTCAATGGTTCGAACAAATTAACATGAAACACATTGTGTAACGTTCCCAACTCCGAAGGAAGATATATCTCATAAGCCAACTTTCTTACTCGCTTTACCACCTTGTACGGACTTATGTAGTGTGATAGAAACTTCCTCGAAAGAGTCACTGGAACCTTCAGGTTTTTGGTACTTAACAATATGATATCCCCAACTTAATACTCTACATCCCGTCGATGCTTATTGTACTGCTAACGATACTTTTCCTATGCTGCAGCCATTGCTTGACAAGCAGCTTTCCCATGTCCAATACAATTGTCCAATGAACTCTGCTACGATTGACATCGTCTTTTGGTAACACCATACTCTGAAAAAATACCACCCTTATTCCCAGTTAACACCTCCATCAAACTACACCTAATTGCAGTGTGTGTTGAGTTATTATAACATATCTCAGTCATATCTAAGTGTTCAGGCCAATCAAGTTGATCACCTTGAATATAGCATTTGAAATAGTCCTCGACTTGTTAGTCACCCTTTCCATTTGATCATTTGTTTGCAGATGATAAGCCATACTGAACTTCAGCATCATGTCAAACTGCTTAAACAACGTTCCCCAAAACTTGTCCATAAATCAAGAAGTTTAATTTAAGATTATCATTTTCGGTAGCCTTCGCACTTTTATGACCTCATGGAAGAACAACTTTGCTGCTTGTTTTACATTCATTTTCTCTATAGTTGGAATGAAATGATCAACCTTTGAAAACAGATTAGCCACCACCATGAGAGCGTTAAAACCACAAGATTTTGGCAATCTCGTGATAAAGTCCAAAGTAACACTTTGAAATGACCGCTCTAGAATTGATATACACTGCAACTTCCAACTCGTTTTTTGCAATTA
>PUQB01000085.1:0-110000 GCA_003024785.1 Selaginella tamariscina
CCATTGTCTACACTCCTATGGTGCTAGAACTTGCTGGGGCAGCAGCGCTTGCTGCAATGGTTGGGACGGCACCTGGGATGGCACCTGGGACAGCAAATGGGATGGCACTTGGGATGGCACCTAGGACGGCGATTGCCATCCAAGCTATACCAATGTATGCATGGCTACTACCATTGCTTGCAGTGCAAGCACTACGCTTCCTCGGGTCTGGCCCCGTCCTCCACACCGACGTGGAGCCTGAACTTGTGATCGCTGGACCTCTTGTTCTATGTGCTCAAACCCAGAGGGGTTTCACAGGATGGAGTGATGGTGTGATGGCCATCACTGTGGTCGCTCAATGCAGTGCAGTTATAGAATGCCAACCTCGTTTGGGTTTTGCTGCACCCTGTCATCGACAAGCTGCCATTGGTTATGGAAAGCTTCCACTTGAATGGGCTCACCCTTTTGCAACCACCGGAGAATGTCATGTGCACACGGAATGCCCAGTGTAGTATGCTGGTACCCCATGCAAGGTATGATTTTGACACCAGTAGGATCCGTTGTCACCAGCTTTCGGTTCCAATCCTTGCCCTTGGTTACCTCTGCTTGTACAAGCTTAAGCGCATGTTGCGAAACTTGCCTAGCAAAACTGCGTGGCAAAAATCCACCACACGAATGATGGTCGCTAACATGTTAGGTCATTTTAGCATATCATCAAGGTCATTATAACATTTCCCATATATATATATATATATGTGGATATGCCTATTTAGGCATTTCCACTTAACGAGGAAATACCATGTATTTAGAGATACACGCATTTCATATATACATATACATATGTGTGTGTGTGTCTATATATATATATATAACACAAGTATAGACTTACATATTACTTTTGAACAAGAATATAATATATAATTAACAATTAAAGAGTCTTCAATGTTGCATCACTATTTGCATTTCACAGAGTTAATTATTTATGTTAAAATAAATAAAAGGTATATATATGTATATATCACATACATAAACACAACACTAACCTGTACATATCAAATTTACTTTATTATATATTAAGTTACCAATCTTTATAATGTTGCATTGTATACTTTTTAGGGATTTTCAAAGCTTCAAAATTTGCTTCATTAACCGATTATGAATATACATATGTGTGTGTGTGTGTATGTATGTATGTATGTATGTATATAAAGGGAGGGATAAATGCACTTGGCCTTACTTCACCTCTGTCAATCTCTTGTGAAGTGTACATCGATTAACCCTTAGTATCGATGTAGCAGCAAAACCTAAAACTTTAATTAAGAACCTAACCTGGCCATGTCATTTTCCCTGCAATGCACGTGTCCCGTGTGACATATGTGTATACAAAATATGCTTAGAATTTGTTAGGTGGTATCGGACTGCCCTGATCTTAGATTAATTTTATATTATTTTTCTATGTTACAAATGGGTTTCCGTATGATAAAATTGACTGTGTGTTTTCCGTCCAGCGAGAAACCTGTTTAAAACGAGCTATATATATGTATATTATATACATAGTACGTTTTGACTCGTTTAGCACTAACCAATGTTTAATCAATTTGAAAATACGTAAATGCTTAGCTTTTACGTGGTGGAGGCCCAAGGCGTGCACATCGAATGCTAACGTAAGAATCCCACCAGTGGTTGATAACAAGCCATGCAATACACAGAAGATTCCTCAATACACACTTCTCGCATATATAAGTATATGCCCCCTTTTCTGCCACCACTGCCGCTGACTGGAACATGCAAAAAGTCCACAAAGGCGTGCTGCCACCCGCTTGGAACAATCTCGTACACACGTATTACACATATATACAGTACATACAATAATGCGTATATATCCTTCGTATGCATACTTCGTAATCTCCACGTAGTATCGAATGAGCTGGCTTTTATTCGTACGTGTATCTCTTCGTAGAATGATACCAACTAGATATGATATATTATACCTATACAGATTAAAGTTGAGACAAAATGCATGTTCTCGATCTAATATGCATATATATATATATATATATATATGTACACACACACCTAGTAATGAACCTCGATTGGTAAACTAAATTATGCACACATTCCACATTATAGAGTTATACAACACGCATTCGCACACGCACGTACACTCCACGTATATGTACTCCGCGTAAAAGAATACATTTCTAGAAGCCATCACACCCCACCACCGGCCACTAACCTACATACATAACCCCGCCAACTTTTCAAAGCTTTCAAAACTTGTTCTAGTCTACCACCTAACCTTTCATGTATATATATATAGATATAAGTTGGCACGCACACATACACATGAGACGTGTATAGGAGGAAAACAACACTTGATAGAAAATAAGAAATGAACTTACACAGCTTCTTATCAAATGCAAAGCTTGAAACCTGCAAATTGCCTGAAAAATCCCATATTTTTTTTTTGATTTTTTAAAGATTCCTAGCATTTCCTAGAATATACCCTGAAAGAAGCTGGGAAGCATGTAAAAGAAAAGCACACACAGAATTGGATGGCTAGATTTTCAAGCTTGTCCGCTTTCACAACGGGATTAGCCTTTGCAATTGCCTCACGACCCGCAGCCTTGTAGTCAAAGCTGCAATTGTGTTTATCTGAGTACCTGTGCATGCTACAGAACACATCCCCACAACGACACTTGAATCCCGTCAATCCCACACGTTTCCTGCAAGTAAAACACCGGTTAGGGACCTTCTTCTCTCCCGAATCCCCAGGAATCCCGCTCCCGCTCGCAATCTCCTCTTTCTCAGTAGAATTCTCCACTTTCTCGGGAAGAACACTTGATGGGTCCTCGAGAACAGGCAAAACACTTGTTGGGTCCTTGCAAACAGGCTTGATTGAAGACATATCTATGGGCTTAGACTGCTTAAGTATGTGCTCACGGTAGCATTTTGAGCACAGATTCATCGTTGTCACGCTCCCGAAGAATCCGCAGTTGTTGGTGCACGGAACTGGACCTTCGGGCAGCTGACATCCTGCTTCTTCCTCTCTTTTCCAGCTCTCCTGTGCCATTTCTGAAGAAATCTACACTAAAATACCCCCAAGATCTCGATTTTCTTGTATTCTCCCCCTCTTCTGAGATATGGAGACAGGGGAAGACCCAATCTAGAGGAAAAAGCTTAGAATTTGACACAAACCCAATTGAAGATAGCCGCTGGCGATGCAGATCCGACCCGGATCCGAACCCGGCCGAGCACTCCCCCGCCGCCCTACGAAGAACAAGCACTCTCTTGTGAAGAAAATGCGATTCGATTTTTACATATTGGGGTGTGCTGCCCGTGCTGCCCGTCCCATGTGTCCTGCCCGTGACCGCCAGTTGGCAAGTTCGATACTCCACGCTGTACACAGTTGCGGTGACGTGGCAACCGACCTTTGGGAAAGTTTGTGATTACAGGACAAGCTAAGGAATGATTTTTTTATATAAAAACTTTTCTATATTGTCGTATAGTTTTCAGTGTGATATCTTATGAATCTGAATTGAAGCAGCGAGCTGGAACATGACATGCGTCCAAGCACAAGAGTATCCACATCTATACCGACTCATAAGTTTTTAATAATTCAATTAAATTCTTGTAGAAAGCACACCTCTCTTGAATTTTGTTATTTCCGTTTACTGAAGGAAACAATATATATATAGTGAGGTATCGTTTTCAACATCCGTCACGTCCAGGCCCAATGCGTGCGTTTTGATGTCACTTTTCCAAAATTTAATGAATATATATACAAATATTTAACTTATAGATAACCATCCTCATATGTGTGTGTGTATGTGCACAGTGTATATACATGTATAAAACCTGTTTGAACAAGTCAATATTTAATATTAACATGTAAATGATGAATTATTGTTAAAAAAATGTAATATATCTTATTTTGTATTATGTAGTTGTCCTACGAAAAAGGTCAAATGACGTCACAAGGGAAAACGTCAGCACTAAAACATTTACATAAAGAATGCAATCTTTTAAATTGCATATGTTAATCTTTTTGCCAGTTCATAAAGCTGGTTAATATTAATTTATTAAAAGAATGTCGCATGAAGGAATGAATTTGAAATTGACGTTAGGTTAGAGTAACAGAGATTAGGGTTCTTGCGGAGAAGCGCAGAAGTGAACGAGGCACAATGTAAAACTCGATCTTTCTAGGCGCATTTGTAGGATCTAGTGCCTTGATGCATCCTTGTAGGTTCATTCTATTCATTCTAGATCGAGAAATCTCTTTGATTCATCTTCTTAGGGGCATTTTGTTGCTGTATCGGACTAATACAGAAACCTCGTATTCAGTAGGATCTTGTACAAGAAATCGCTTTCATTCATCTATTTCGGCGGATTCTGAAGTCTAAGGAATCTCTTTGATTCATCTTTCTAGGCGCATTCTATAGAATAAACCTAAATCACTCCGCATTTTGTAGGAAGTCGCTCATTTGGTAGAATGTAGATCAAGAATTGCTTTTCATTTGTAGTTTGCAAAAATCGCGTTTTTAATCCGCATTCTGCAGAACAAGAATCGACTAGGTCAAGAACATGGCGAGCGGCTCGGGAAGAACTAGGGCAGATTACGACTACTTGATAAAGCTTCTTCTCATTGGCGACAGCGGTATGCCGATATATGCGTGTGTGAATTTTTTTTGAAAATGTAGGTCTTTTAACGTTCGGTTAGCAGGAGTTGGCAAAAGCTGTCTTTTGCTGCGGTTCTCCGACAATTCTTTCACAACCAGCTTTATCACCACAATAGGGTAGGTGCCTTAACACACATGCGCACACACAAATCTATGACTAGTCTGAGAGTGTTACTTTCATTGTTCAGAATAGATTTCAAAATTAGGACCATTGAACTTGACGGCAAGCGGATCAAACTGCAGATATGGGACACAGCTGGGCAAGAGCGGTTTCGGACAATTACCACAGGTTCTAAACGAATATACACGCTAAATGATGTATGTATATGTATAGGTTTCATATGTTTATATAGTCCACATACTCGTAAATGTGCATACACTGTATGTGTGCACGCGTTGCATTACTTATTCTCTTGTGTGTAGCTTATTATCGGGGAGCAATGGGAATTTTACTTGTGTATGATGTGACTGACGAGTCGTCTTTCAACAGTATCCTTCTTGTAACTTAGCATAGTATTATTTCATTAAGGTATATTCCTTAATTTATAGTAAGATATACGCAATTGGATTAGGAACATTGAGCAGCACGCCTCCGACAACGTGAATAAAATACTCGTCGGCAACAAAGCTGACATGGACGACAGCAAACGGGTAACTCAATTATATAACGCACATTTTAATATTATTTTGATATTCTACTCTGCGTTTTTCCTTCACGCACAGGCTGTTCCAACTGAGAAGGGACAAGCTCTTGCTAACGAATTTGGCATCAAGTTCTTTGAAACCGTGAGCATGTCTATCATGAGAGAGAGAAAGGCCGTTTTCATAATTAACCCCATATTACGATATATGGCAGAGTGCAAAGACGAATCAGAACGTGGAGGACGTGTTTTTCACTATTGCGAGGGATATCAAGCAACGGTTAGCAGAAAGTGACTCCAAAGCAGAGGTAATATAAAAGTTAACATAGTGTTCTTTAATACTATAGAATTATACAGACTTTTGTGTGTGCTGTTTCTTTATTGGTAAACCTAAATAAACACACCATTGAATAACATGGCAGCTTTAACTCTCTCTCTCTCTCTCACACACACACACGCGCCCACAGTCTTATTAAAATGGTTTTGTTTTCAGACTGGGAATCTTAGGTTAAAGAGACCTGACACTACGAGAGGCCCCATGAGGAAAGAGAGATCATGTTGTTGACTTGTTGGATTTAAACGGGAGTTTAAAACATAAGGTATGAACATTTTGCTGTATTTTATTTTGCAAAACGAGCTAATTATAAGAGCTGCTAGGATTCATCATTGTTTATTACTGTTGTGAAAATATATGTATACATTTTGAGTTATTTATGACTTATATATGATATCGGAACATATAAAGTTTCCTATATGAATAGAGTTAAGCAATCTGAATTAATCACTAAAGAAGAAAGATTTGTATATATTTACGGATAAAGCACACAAGTATATTCACAACTTCAATTCAGATAATATTACTAATGTATGCGAACTTTATCCAAGTAGCAATTTATAAAGAACTTACTATTGTAAGATACTGTACATATGCATGTGGATATACACACATGCATAGTGACACGTGGGTGGTGATTTGGCCCCCATGTGTCAATGCCACATGTGACATGTGTGCCATGTGGTAGAAGGTCTCTTGTATATAAGTATGGTTTTTGAGCTGAATAAAGTATCACGTTTTGTGCATTATTATTTGTTCTTTCGTTGGTGGAGAAGTTGGGTATTCCTTCTCTTCTGTCTCTTCTTTTTCTTGTTTACACGACAATGAATGTGGAAATAGCTTTTAATACTATTGTGATTGTTATTAATGTACAAACTAAGTTATTAGATTGCTTTGTTGAGGGTTTGTCCTTTTCTTTCCCGCTTGAGTTTCCTACTAGGGGATCTGCTTTTAATTCTTCACAGGCCACAAATCCGAGGATTTGATCCCGATCTTTTTGTGGTGATCCGAGAGATGATGTATACCATTGATTTGATCATTTCTAAGTTATTGTTCGTTATTATGATTGGGATGAGGCTTGTGTTTTCAAAGAATTCCCTACATGTTTGGAAGGCCTGTTGCTCAAATGGTATAACAGATTGGCTGCGGAGATTCAAGTCAATAGTAATCAGTTGACAGAATGCCTCAAACATATGTTTGGCAAAGTTGAGGACTCAGATGATGTTTTCCAACAATTGCATACGATACGACAACATCTTGGTAAGTTTGTTATACAGTTCAGTATTAGGTTTGGAGATTTAGTTTGACGTGCATATCCTAACATGCCTGAGCCCATTAAGCTTCGTATGTTATAGCCAACTATGCGATTCGAACTTGTTCGATTCATTTGGGCTCTTCGTCTTACCACATTGAAGAAGCCTTTTGCATTAACTTAATTATTTGAGTTGGTGCATGGTGAGGGCCGTGGTCCCCTTGGGTTACCTGCTCCTCCTATTCAGTGTGTGATCCCATGGAGGTTGATGCTGCTACATATGTGCCCGCATGACAAGCCCTTCGTGGTCGACCTCTTGCACATGGGCCACCTCAAGGCCAACCTCGTGGACCACCTCCATGAAATCCTCCTGCACTTACTCCAGTTCCTGCCCGTGGTGATTGAAATCCACAAATTCGTGACAAGAGGAATCGAAACAATGCGGGTCGACCCAATCAAGTTCATTGCTGGGAATGTTGGGCACCTGGACATACTTGGCAGGCATGCGATATGAATCCTGATTGACGTCCACCACATCTAGGCTGGTGACCATATGTTTGGATGGTGTGCTGTGGCGGCCATTATGTCTGATAATGAAGTTTCAATGACAAAGCCTCTCTTGCAAGTGGATATGTTGCGGAAACCAGTAATCATATGGGCGACGGAGGGATCCCGTGCGATGGAGACTTCACCTCCATGCTTTTTCCACTATGCATATCAAGGATCAAGTTCCATTAGATCATCTAGTTTTCACATTTTCTACACGGGTGAATGTTTCAGTCATAGTGCTGTGGATACAGGATCCAGTATGTCTTCTATAACTACTTTCTGGCGCATCGATGCTCATTACCCTTAAGATGTGCAGATAAGGTCTTGCACATTTTATATGGTAATGGGTAGTCTCGTGCAGTATCATAGTACACCACTTCGACTACGCTAGTTATGGGTGACAACGTAAGTTTTCCTCTGGGTCTCTTAGGGTTGTCCCTTCCCAGGTCTTTAACATTATTCTGGGATGTGATTGGTTAAAGCAGTCGAAAGGTATGTTGATTTTTCACTCTCTCCTCCTGTATTACGCTTGGAGTGTGTGTCTGCAGTCTGTTCCTTTACGTCCAGAGAAGCTTGTTGCTGTTTGTATCACGCATACAGCTCCTTTGATTCCGGTCTTGGGGTGGTGTTCATCTCAACAGGTTCAAATGGATCCGTCACCTGTGTCGAGCACACTGCATCGAACAACTTAAGCACAGTATGCAAGTTTGTTCAAATTTGATCTGTCCCAAGGTGCACGTGTGAAGACTGACACTATATACCCATGGCAATGCAAAGCCTTTCAAAGTCCCGGTTCGACAGGTCACCAAAAGAGTTATCGGCCATGCGAACAATTGTTACATATAATCAATAAGCGAGTTGTGTCGTCCATCACGGAGTCATAGGCATGTGAACCTTATTTGGTTCCCAAACCTGATGGATCTTATGATTTTGTGTGGATTACCGACCTCTCAACGATGTTACCATCAAAGATGTCTATCCACTTCCAACTCTGCCATCTATTAATCGTTTGGTCAGAGTCGATGGTTTACTAAGTTGGATTTGGCATATCAGGATATTGGCAGGTTCCTATGGCTGAGGAGGATATTCCAAAAACGGCCTTCCGACACCATTTGGTCTTTACGAGTTTTTGGTCATGCCTTTTGGATTGACTTCAGCTCCTGCCACCTTTCAACGCATGATGGATAACTTCTTTTATATGCTTGATATCATTGCTGATTTCATTGATGATGTGCTAGTTCATGGGTTGGTTTTATGAGGATCACATTCGTGATGTACGGCGAGTTCTTGATCGATTTCGAGAAGTTGGCTTGAAGTTGAAACTTGAGAAGTGTGTGTTCAGTTTACCGACACCACTTACTTGGGTTATCATATATCTACAGATGGTTTACAGGTCGACGAAGTTGTGAGCTGTTCGAGAGTTCCTCTGTCACAACCCAATACATGATACAGGATATAGAATATGCCTACAAGATATACCTATAGGATATGCCTACAGGATACGGGATACAAGATATGCTTACAGGATATACCTACATGACAAGGGACATCATTTTTAGCTCATGACTAGATTAGGCTCATGCTTAGATTAGCTCTTAAAGTTGTGAACATAAAAGCTCCGACCTAATTATTGTACAATCAGTTACTATCAACACCAGTCATTCTACGATTATTCTTGTCTTATTTTCGTTTTGCTCTTTGCCTCCTGTTCTCACCTTGTTCCTAGTTCTTGTCCTGCTCTTGAGTTAAGCCTCCTTGCTCTTGAATCGTGGCTTGACAGTTTGATAGTAACTTCAATTTGATAGTAATTTGCGGTACAGGTTCGTCTCCAGCATCTTCGTTAGGTACAGGATGATCTTCGAGTTCATCGTTAGCAAGCACATGAACGGTACAAGCATCATGCTAATGCTCATCGTCAACCGGCACCTACATACAAGATTGGTGATCTCATGTGGCTTCTTTGTCGGCATATTCACACCAACATGCCTTCTTCTAAGTTGGATTTTCAACGATTGAGCCCTTACAGAATTGCAGCTGAGATCAATTCTGTAGGTTTTTGACTAGAGCTACCATCTACTGTGAAACTTCATCCTATTTCACACCTCTTTATTGGAACCGTATCATCCTTTTCTCTTCTTATTGGTTGTGCTTTTCTCCTTCCTCTTCTATAGTTATTAACGATGAACTTGAGTACAAAGTTGCAGCCATCCTTGATTCTCATCTTCATCGTCGCCAACTTCAATACTTGGTGGATTGGAAAGGTTATTTGCCTACTGATCGCACTTGGGAACTTACATCCAATTTATTTCATGCTTCTTCCAAGGTTGCTGCCTTCCATCGACGTTATTCTGCTAAACCAGGTCCTAGAACTCGTGGAACAAGTCTTTAGGGAAGAGGTACTATCATAACCCGATACAGGATATAGGATATAGGATATGGGATATGGGATACAGGATATGGGATACAAAATATGCCTACAGGATATGGGATACAAAATATGCCTATAGGATATGGGATACAAAATATGCTTGTAGGATATACCTACATGATAAGGGACATCATTTTTAGCCTAGATTAGCTTTGGAGTTGTGAGCATAAAAGTTCTGACCTAATTGTTGTACAATCAATTACTATCAACACCAGTCATTCTACAATCATTCTTGTCTTGTTTTTATTTTGCTCCTTGCCTCTTATTCTTGCCTTGTTTCCTAGTTCTTGTCCTGCTCTTGAGTCAAGCCTCCTTGTTCTTGGATCGTGGCTTGACACCCTCATCCCTGTATGATACAAGAAGTTCAGCGTTTCTTGGGCAAGGTGCAGATCATCTTGCTGATCGAACTCCCCCTCTTCAAGAGTTAATTCATCCACAGGTACCTTTTAAGTAGACTCGCAAGTGTCAGCAGGCATTTGATCAATTAAAAGAGTTCTTGACAACTCCACCATTGCTTCAATACCCAGATTTTACTCGTCCGTTCATTTTACGAATAGATGCGTCAAATATTGGTATTGGTGGTGTGTTAATACAAACCAATGTTGTGGATTCTTCGATTTGACACTTGATGGCTTACATTAGTTGAGTACTTGAGACTGTTGAGCAGAATTATTTCACTACTAAAAAGGAATGCATTGCTGTTGTTTGGGGTTTTGAACGATTCATGCCTACTTACATGGGAGTGAAACACTTTTGGAGTGTGATCATGCTACTGTCACTTCCTTATTAAAAGAAGAATTTAGTGGGTTGTGTAGCCAGATGGGCATTACGTCTCCAGTATATAACTTTAAGGTGGTGCACAGGCTGGGAACAATGGTGGATGTGGATGCACTTTCTCGAGCACCCCTTTCCGATTCCACTTTGCCCTGTTCATGTAATAGCTGTGCGTTCAATTTAATACAAGCCCCTCAGGTATTTGATGCCGATTTACCATCCTTGGAACAGTGGCAGGATGCCCAAAAACATGAACCATGGACGAGGCAATTATGAGATGCATTTGCAAATCCTTCTTCCGTCACAATATCATGCTCAGTTTCGACTTCAAGATGTTTATTGTATTTTATTGGGACAAATCCAAAAGACAGATGGCGTTTGGATGTACCCTTACATATGTTCCACAACTTCTTTGAGTATATTATGATTCACTTATGTTGAGGTCATCTTGGTCACCAACGAGTGTTGGAGAAGCTTCACCGGTCCTTTTATTAGTCCAGCATGCGTGCTGACTGATGTGATCAGGTATATTCAGAGCTGTCCCATTTGTCAAACTTAAATTCCTCTACACTTGGGCCATGGGGTGTTAAAATCCATCAATGTCTCTCGCCCTTTTGAGTTAATTGCAGTGGATTTAATAAGACCTTTTCCACGTTCTTCTCAAGGTAACCAGTACATCATTGTCGTATTTAATTATTTAACTCGTTAGGTGAAGGTTGGTGCTCTTCCGGATGCAACTGCCATGTCACAGCTTTGTTTCTGTTTGATAATGTGGTTTTGCAACATTCTTGTCAAGCGGATGTTATCAGATAATGGCTTATTGCAAGGTATTCCGAGTGTTGTGTGAGAGGTTAGGGGTAAAACACTCATTTGCCTCTCCATATCATCCACAAACTAATGGTTTGGTGGAGCAATTAAATCGGACCTTCAAGGGTATATCTCGAAGTATGTGAACTTTAATTATACTGATGTTGGTATTTGCGATGCTTAGATTTTTATGTAACAGGCATTCAAGTTCATTGGTATCTCTCCATTCAAGGCATTGTATGGATATGATCCTAAGTTGCCTAATGAATTAAGGTTATCATCGAATTTGCCACTGCTAGGATGCAAAATGTGGGCTCGACATTTGGACGCTATCTTGCCTCTTTTGCGTGCAAAGTCTATTAAACATCTTGGTCGAGCTCAAATACGGTAGCAATCTTCTTATAATGCATGACATCGAATTCCACTAGATTATGTTAAAGATAACTTAGTACTGGTACATTTTACTAAGCTAATTACACCTGGGCTTGCAACTGGTTTATTATATAAGTGACTTGGTCCCTACCAAGTACTCTAAAAGGTTAATTCTCATGTGTATCAAGTACAATTAGTGGGATCTCATAAGGTTGAGATAGTTCACGTAGTTTGAATGAAACAGTTTGACGTTCGAGACTCGTTGAGTACATTCGGTCATATCTTAGATGAGCTAGCTTACATAGATTCAGGACCATCATATTCATCACCATCTACATAGCCACAGAGGGGAGGATAATGTAAGATACTGTATATACGCATGTGTATATAAACACATGCATAGTGACACATAGGTGGTGATCTAGTCCCCATGTGTTAACACCACAAGTCGCATGGGTGCTACATGGTAGAAGGTTTCCTGTGTATAGCATGGTTTAGGAACTGAATAAAGTATCACGTTTTGTGCATTATTATCTGTACTTTCACTATGAAAAAAGTTTTTATTATCAAATCAATTTTGGTTGTTTCAAAGTTTAACCTTTTATGTAATTTATATATGTTGTTAGTGATATTTAAAAAGAAAGAAGGAAAAATTTAAATATCCATCTGATTTGCATATATGAGACATTTTATATTTGCATGATTTTTGTTTAATATGGCCTTTCTGGTTAATCACACTTCAAAGCTAACAGATTAAAATATACAAAGTCAGAAATAAAATTAATTTACAATTTAACCATTATATAAAAAGAAATCTAAAAACTAATAAAAAATTAAACAAATTTAAGTTTATAAACCTTATCAGACACTTTTTTGAAAAACTAATTCTCGGTATTATTTTATTTATTGGACATAATGAAATAAAATAAATATATTCTTTTTCTTTAGCAAATTGGAATGAAATATGTCATATAAGTCCAAGGATATTTGCCCTAAGTATTGATAATACTGTTTATACATGCTAGTAACCTATTAATGAATTTTGGATGTCCATTTTATGCTTTCTTTATGTTAATTTTAGTATAAGACATTGTAATTTGAATTTAAGTGTAATATATATATATATATTTCCTGTTAACAATTACTGTGGATATTCACATTTAATTAATTAATATGTTAAATATATCAGAAGAATTAAATAAATTTACTTATCATCTGTATATGTATCCCTTTGCTCGATATCTATAAATACATATAGTAAACACGAACATAAGAAGTTAAACTTTATTACCAACCCAAGGAAGACTAAGTATCCTAAACCATCTTGAAAATTTAATTGCTAATTATTATTATGAACAACAAAGAAAAATACTTCAAAAACTAATCAATAAAGTGCACATTATCACGGTAATAAATATACACAATAAATAAATTATATATATATATATGCATACGAAACCAGCAATTAACTAGAATATGACAGGAATATGCCAAGTCTTTATTTGGAACACTTTCAATCAAGATAATGGTGTTACTCAAGTTCTCAGAGCTTGATTTCTGGACCTAATACACCAACTTACAAAGGCAAATATTCAAAGTTAAAAAACATTTACAACACTAAAATTCTGTTCTGGAACAGGCTTGCATCACAATGTAATCACGTACACATAACATTGTGTGAGTAATTACATTTACAATTCAAGTACGTGTGTGGAGTTCATTATTAGTTCATTACCATAGAGAGAAACTGTAGTTTACTAGGTAAACCATAAGTATACTGATAAGTTGTAAGGATTTATATTGAGTTGGAATATAGTGTGTTGAGATGGATGCCATGTAGGAGCTGACATGAATGCTATATAAGATATCGTGATTAGATTGAAATGCACTAATGCTCACTTTGTACCAGCGGGTGATTATTTTGTCCTCGATAAATTAAAAAAATGTCAAAGTCATTAGTAACGACTACTACCATTGTTCTTATTAAAGTGGTTAATTAAATTAAAAAATAAATTATCAATGCATAATTTTTATTTACTCATTTTATCGAAAGTGTTTTCATATATATTATGTGTGTGTGTGTGTGTGTGTGTGTGTTACACAATACATACGCAACAAAGGTGCACCTACTTTAATATTTTTAATTAAAAAATATATTAAAACTCCAATTCTTTAATGCTTCTCATTGTTATTTTTTTTTATATAGAGTCACTAGTTATAATTCACTACTCTCTCTCTCTCTCTCTCTCTCTCTCTCTATATATATATATATATATATATAGACAATGTACATATAAGATATACATTGTCTATGTATAAGACCGTGCATATTATTCATATTAATGTCCTTGTTAATATTCTTTCTGCAAAACAAATTCAAATATGTGTGTATATATGTATATATGTATCTATCTATCTTATATGTACATTTTGGTGAATTTCTATTATTAGGAAAAAAACAAAACCCTAATTAATTAGTGAATTAATTTTGATACACATGTTAATTTATATTTGGTTATATAAAAATTTGCTCAATTATTTAACTACCACATAAATGTAAAATATAAATAACTAACAAGTGAAAAAACAAATCCATAATAGAATAAATATTTTCTTTAAATTATATTAGTTGAGGTAATTAACCATCCGCTAATGGAAAGTGAGTCTAAAATTAAGATAATTTCCTTGTATGTAAGTAAGGGTTTTTAACTTTCTATATATTAATATAAGTATTCACATTAGTAAAAATGTTGAGTAGCTTTTGCTCCATCTTCCTCTTGTGAATTCTTTGATAGTTAGTTTTTGCCTTAACCAACGACTGTTCCATTAGAGTAATTAGGCAAAATAATAAATACAAATACAATGACTATTTAATGCATTAACACAACAACAACACTTCTAATTAGTTGTAACCTTCCTTTTCATCTTAATTCTTTGTATGAAAGACACTCATACTTAAGTTGAACATTTACCATCAATAGAATCTTACTCATCAGCTTGGTGGATATTTGGCTCTAACAAAAGACAACAATTGATTTAAACATTATTTATATTGGCAATTATATTTAATTGTTATGCAAATGCAACACTTTCTTTAGACAAGGTTTTACAAATGTATGAAAAGGATGACAAATGGTCATTGGGAACTTCACTAGCCAAATATGAGGTGAATTTAGGTGGATTCAGTGGTCATTAGGATGCTATTGCCAATGTCTAGTCTTGGAGTTTCGAGTCGGAGGTTTGGTTATTGCCTCGGGTTGTGTGGTGGTGGCCTCTAACTTGATGCCACGAGGGTTTGTATATAGGTGGTTTGGAGTTTCACCATGGAGGACAAACTTGTTCCAGAGGAAGAGGGAGGGAGATGGTTGTAACAAGCATATGAAGAAGGATATATATATTGTAGCTTGGAATTACAATGTGGCCATGGCCAATGCTCAAGATCTTTATCTAATCACTTGAACAAGACACAAGAAGAAGATGAACTAGAAGAACCCCGTCCTACTACTTGCATGCTTGCTTATATAGTGGGTGGGATGGTACTTGTTTATAGCCCATGTGGTACTCTCCCATTGGATGTCCTTCATAAGACCACTGGTCAACTGTCTTAATGCGCCTCCCCATGTGTGCCTCCTTTGCACCTTGGTAGTTGGTCCAAACAATCGAATCTAGCCTGTTGTCAGCACTACTTGACACCTGTCTCAAATGTTAGCACCACTTGACAGTGTCCCCTATGCCGCTATGCTGTGGTCACTCTTTGTTAATTGAGTGTCTCGGGTCTCAACCTCCATCTAGGGACCATCATACCTCAAGCCATGTCCTTAGCATCCTTGGCCCACCATGTAGTGCTTGCGGTATGTGGCGGCTTCCTTCTCCACCACCTCTAACTTAAGCTCTAGTGCGGCTATCGTTGTATCTTAAGCTCGGTGCCCCTGCAGCTTAGTTGTGATGCTTATGTCTTGTTCTTGAGCTTGCAAGCTGTCCTTCGAGCTAATTGATCCACTCTTGCACTCGTTGTAGCTCCTCCTTGATCCATTACTTGTGGCTTTGCACATCCATTCCAACTTCTTCACCATGGTCAACATTTGGTCCACTTTGGCCTCGGCTGCTCATATGGAAGGGGTGGCGGGATTAATCTCGCCACCCCTTCCATGCCTCCTAAAATGGTTGACAAGATTAATCTCGCCACCCTTTGCAGTCATTTGAAATGGTGTGCGGTATTAATTTTGCCACCCTTTTCCGTCTCAGATAGAAGTGGTTGAGATTAATTTAGCTCACCAATTTAAAAAACAAAGAAGGGTGGCGGATTAATTAATCCCGTCACCCCTTCTATGTTGGTGGGCAGGATTAATCCCGCCCATAATACTCTCATATAGATAATGATAGTGGGCAGGATTAATCCCGCCCCACACTCATTAAGACATAAAGGACCACCCCTTCCATGCCTGATGAACAGGATTAATCCTCCCACCACCTCCACGTCTCCTCGGACAGTTGGCAGGATTAATCCCACCCATCAGGCATGAAAGGGTCGGCGGGATTAATCCCGCCACCCTTTATGTCTCAATAAGTGTGGGGCGAGATTAATCTTGCCCACAAGGTATGCAAGGGTTGGCGGGATTAATCCCGCCGCTCTTCACGCAGGTCTTTGGTTAGCCTCATGGTCGGCGGGATTAATCTTGCCGCTCTTCACGCAAGCTTTTTGGTTAGCTTCATGGGCAGCGAAATTAATCCCACCTCCCTTCACGTAGGCTCTTTGGTTAACCTCATGGGCAGCAAGATTAATCTCGCCGCCCACGACCTACATGAAGGGCAGCGAGATTTATCCTGCCGCCCATGAAAGAGCCTGCGTGAACAAATAAAATTATACAGATAAACAAATAAAATTATACAAATAAACACACACACACATATATATAAAGTATATACAGATATATGTATATGTGTATGTATATACAAGAGTGTCCGTGTGTGTGCGAGAGATAGAAAAATAAATTTTTTATTAATAAATACACACACATATAAATGTATATGTAAATACAGATAAATAAATAAATTATCTATCACACACATATATATATACACAGGAGTGCGTGTGAGAGAGAGAGATATTTCACCTGTGTGAATACGCCTTCAAATCCTACTACACCGCCGCGCCTTTTTGCACCGCCACGCCTTCTGAGAGAGAGATCTATTAATTTATTGCACTGCCACTTTCACATTCCACCACCGCCTTTCCTTTGAAACCCTAAGATGTATTAACCTTAATCAAATATTCCTTCTAAGAATATACCTAAACCCTAAAAGGAATAAAATATATATTGACCCTAAACAAATATTCTTTCATTATATTATCATAATTTTAAATTTGTGTGCGTGTGTGGGTGTGGGATATATCAAATACACCCCAAAAATATAAAGCATGTAGGGGTTTAACATATGTATGTCTATGAGAATGTTAAATTTTCATGTGCAATAATATATATATACACACATGTAATATACACATAAAATACGTACATAATACATAATATTGTAACATCAGTACATATATGTGCATGGTGTATGTATGAGAGAAGAGAGTGTTAAAAAATTAATCTCGTACACATTGCATATATTAGTACACATATATACATATACACGTGTATATACACAGACATACATACATATTACATGTGTAAATTCAATGTGTTACATACATATTACATGTGTAAATTCAATGTGTTACATACATATTACATGTGTAAATTCAATGTGTTATATACATATAGATTGAGTACATATGAATCATACATGCGTTGAACATGATGGTTTTGATAAAAAAGCAACATATTTCTCTAGTTTGGTTCAGGGTTTAAACCCAATGCAAGTATTTTATTATTAAATTTTAATATTTGTATAAAAAGTCTATTATTCGTATATAAATACATAAGAAAACACGCATAAAGAATTGTTGATAGTTAAGTAAATAAACATAAAATCACAAATCATTCTATTAATTTGTCAATTAATTTAAAAACTTCATTTTTAAAAATGTAAATTATAATTTGTTCATATTTTAAAATTGTATGTATATATTGAATTTTACTCAATTTTAACTTAAAATGACATAATGATATTAAAACACATTTGAAAGCAATCATAGCACATAATATATATATAATATATATTAGTATAAAATATAAATTAAATCCATACACATTTTTTTAATTATTTAATATAAATTTACTCTAAACACTAAACATATGTAAGTCCCAATGTAGAGTGTGTGTAACTATAAATGTTTGGTTTGGGATTTAAACTCTAAATTGTAAATAGAAAGCTAGATGCTTTATTTATATTGTGATCCACTCATCGACTTATGTATGTGTGTGCATATGTGTCTTTGTAAGTACTTCCAATGCTTGTGCATGTGTATATGTAAATTTTTATTGTGTTTATATGTGTGCAAAAGAAACACTGAATTAAATTGGAAATAATATTAATATACACACTATGAACATATTTTAAATTATACAGAATAATATATCATTTTATCTAATATATAGTCATATATAGTTTAATAATATATATTAATTTAATATTGATAATAAGGTTTAACATTGGAATATTCTTGAAATAATAAGAAATTAATTAGAAAATCCCATTAATATATACAAATGTGAAATAATTAACTAATTTAATCATGTTTATATTGGGAATAATAAGAAAATAATAAAGAATATCCATTAATATAAAGAAATGTAGATTAATTACTCAAATAATTAAGAAAATAATATTAATAAACACACTATGAACATATTTTAAATTATACATAATAATATATCATTTTATCTAATATATAGTCATATATAATTGTTAACTCGTAAAATCCTACCCTAAACCCTAAACCCTAAACCCTAAAATCTTACCATTAATATACATCTGATAGCGTATGACGATGCATCCACTTGTACATGAAACTCCTTCTGCCAATTTGGACTAGCTAAAATAGGAGCTTTCATTAATGCTTGCTTTAGTGTATTGAAACTCTGTTCGCATTGCGCATCCCATTTGAAAGGTTGCATTTTCCTCATAGTTAATGGCTTTGCTATTGCTGCATAATTTTTGATAAATCTTCGATGATATCCCATCTTCCCTAGAAGCCGTCGTACTCCGCTTACGTCTTTAGGAGGTTGCATTGTTTGTATGACTTTGATTTTATCTTGATCCACCATTATTCCATCCTTGCATATAATGTGCCCAAGCAAAATTCCTGATCTCACAGAAAAACACACTTCTCCGATTAAGAGCTATATTGTTCAATTGATTTCCCAAAACACTTCGTTAAACAATCCAGTGTATATCTTGTGCTCCATAAATGCTAAAATCATCCAAGAAAACTTTCATAAATGTGGTCAAATAATCCCGGAATGTTTCACTAACCAAACGTTGAAAGGTAAATGGTGCATTACATAGCCCAAAAGGCATAACACGATACGCATATGTACCCCAAGGACTAATGAATGCCGTTTTCGGTTGATCCTCAGGATCTACTTGAACTTGGTTATATCCTGAAAATCGTCCAGAAAAGAGTACATTTCGTGTCCTGCTACTGTATCCAACAATTCTTCGTGAATGGTATTGGGTACGTATCCGCTTCGTTACATCATTCAACTTCTTATAATTGAAGCAGATACGTAATTTGCCATTCTTCTTTGGACTACGACTATTGGTGATAACCATTGTGGGTTTTCAATTGATATATGAATCCGGCCTGTAATAACTTGTCCACTTCTTCTCTCACTTTCGCTAAAAATGTTGGATTCATTCGGTATGCTTGTTTTTCCTAGGGAACTGCATGTGGTAATAATTTTATCTTATGGGTACAAATTGTAGTGGAACTCCCTTAAGATCCTCGTAGCTCCATGCAAAACATCCGCATTTTGATGTAGTATGGCTATCAACTGTCTTTGGTATTCCGGCTCGAGATCAACTACTATTCGTACTTTTCGTGGTCCATATTCACTTGTTTTAATTTTCACTTCTCTGTCTTCTCATTCGTAGTAATCTCCAGTTTTTGTTGAGTCGTATTCTCTGTTTGTGCTTTGTCTCGAATTGTAACTGTTGTGCAAAGGTTGTTTAAACTATTCATTAATCCGAGAGTATCCATATGTTGTGTTGTTGATCAGTAGTAGCCGCATTTTTCGAGTTTTCTTCTTCAGGCGTCATCTGGTACAAATCCGCTTGCTATCTCTATTAGGTCTATTACTTTCGAATAGAAGTTTTTCTTCTTCCTTGTTCAAGCTGTAGTGCCAGTCAAATCCTCCATCTGCAATGGTCGAGTCGATCGACTGATTGGCTTCTTCTACTGCGTTCAGACAACTGCTTCTCGTCCGCTCTTATAGAGTACCATCTCGTTGTGTTCCCAATTATGTCGTACTTTTGCATCTCTTAACCATGGTCTTCCTAACAATATCTGATATGGTTTACTGGTTTGCTCGATACGTAATACAACCAAAGATACCTTAAACTTGATTCCTGTAATTTCCATACACACAGATCTGATTATACCAATGGGTCTTACTTTCCTCTGATCAGCCATTCGTATCAAGAAAGGCGCATTTTCAATAGGCCCAAGACCCAATTGTTTGCAAATCTGCTCTTCAATTATGTTCACTCCTGAACCTCCATCAATAGGTATATTCTAAATATTGTTTTTACCAATTCGAGCTGTAATCATTAGCACCTCCTCATCCCAGTCCTTCTCATCTGTAAGAACTTCCATTGTATTCACTCCTACCTGACTTGTATCGCTTTGAATATTACTTACGTCCAAAGCATTTGTTATCTGTGTTCATAAAAATGGTGCTAATGTCAGTAACTCCTTTATAATTAACTGTACAGGTTGTTGCAGAATCACAGCAAATACAATCTCCAAGTGGTACTGTTGATGTGGATTGCTGTAAATGCATGCTTATTTCATTAGTCATCGAGTCTTGATTTTCCCCTTGTTGCATTTTCTGAATTTGATCAGTTACTCATTGACTATAGCCTTTTCCTTCTCCCAATTCTTACGTCTGTATCTTGTTCCCATTTGCACTCGTAATTCTGTTTGGGATGGTCATCTACTAGATCATTTCTCTTGTTGAACTTTGATTCTCCGTGTTGCTGGTTCAATGGAAGATGTTCCGGTGTTAAATTCACATTGTGGACATTCTGGTGAATAATGTTCCATCTCACCACATGTGTAACAACATATATTGTTGAGTCAATTACATTCAGTAGAATAGTGTCCTTTTTCTCCACTCTAAAACATGTCACATTAGGATTCTGACCTCATAATGCGTGGAGGTGGTGGTCCTGGCTATGCCGAAGTTGGTAACAAAGGTTGTCCTCTGCGTGGTACCTCCATATTACCTTGTCAGTAGAATGCTCCGGATTCACGGGGAAATCTCCTTCCATTGCCATTTCTCTGCGTTCCCCATTATACGATCTTTGTGGACAGTCATATGAATTAGCATTTTGTGGTTGTGGATAATCGTATGAGTTAGAATTCCGATTGTTGTTCCATCTAGATGGTGGTTGAAAATTGTTAGTACGTCCCATGTTTCGACATTGTCTCGCTTCATGGCCTATTCCTCCACACATATGACACTTGGGTATCTTACATTCAGAAGCATTATGTCCTTCATTTTTACATGTTGTACAAAATAGCTTTAGTTCTTGACCGTATTTCACTCTCCTTTCTGGTATTGTCTTCTTGTTTCCCATTCATCCTCATCTATGTATCTTGGAGGTATCAACACTTCAAGTTGTTCTGCTTCTTTAATTGCTTCAACTAAATCAGGCGGTTTGATCAGTCGTACTTGAAGTTGTAAATTGTCTCGTAGTTCGTTCATATACCATTTTTTTGCCAATTTATCACTGACATTTCCAACCTCACAACGGTTGTATAATCTCCAAAATCGTCGAGTGTAATCTTCCACTGCCTCAGTAGGTCCTTGTCGTATTTCCTGCAACTGCGTCGGGTCTCGCTTTCGATACTTTCGTACATAATAATTCCTGAATAATGAAAGTAGTACGTTGTACTTGTCGATTGTGTTAGCATTTTCATAATACCAATCGCTAGCTCCCTTCAATGTAAATAGAACTATTCGTAATTTCTCATCTTCATCCTTGATTTCATTGGCTATACACGCCTTCTCAAACTGCTGAATATGTCGATTCGTATCTTCATTCTCAAGACCTGAAAAGTAAATGGTATTACCTTCCCCGTAATTGTTAATGTTCCCATCTCGTCGGTAATTCCATTGACAATAGTTCCCAGTTTCCTTGCGTTGATATTCGGGGCTCGTAATCGTCACTCCCTGATTTGGATCCTTCTCTCCTGTAACTTCGCCGCACTTCGTCATTGTTGCTCCTATCTTCAAGCTTCAACTTGTTCCTTTTTTCTCTGCTCCTCACGTTCTTCAATCCTCTTCTGTGTCTCTATTACTGCTTGTCGTCGTAAATATCGCTCCTCGCGTTCTCTTTGCTGTCTTTGCTTAATTTCTTCAATCTTTGGCGTTCTGCAAGAATATGTCGATAATCATCCATTCACTTACTATACGCTGTAGGTCCATTGTCACGAAGTCTTCGATTCACTTTGTTCCATTTCTACAATAGCTGCACTGATCGCATTAAGGACTCTCGCCTAGCCTCAATCTTTTCCTTTCGTCACAGCTCCTTTGGGTATCAGTCTACCCCTTCTGTTACATTATACAAACACATTATCAATTACCTACTAACACGACCATCCCTTTGTGGTCGCCATATGTTAACCGTAAAATCCTACCCTCCATACATAGGTAGGATTGCCGTCGATAAACCCGTATTAAGGGTCTACCGTTAAGATAGAGACATAATCAGACACCAGAAAGTCAGGAAAAGGGTAAGGATGGCAAGGTGTATAGCAGGTAGCAGTACTATGGATCCCATCACAGTACTGAAAGAAGATCAGTATACTACATAACAGGAATACAAGTAAGAGATAGACGTATTGAGAGAGAAAGGAAACTTATATTATGTCCGTGCACGGCACATGGTGCAAATAACAGTATACTCGGGATGCCCTTCTAGTCCTAAACTGATCTATTTAACCCGTACTCTAGTCCTACTAGCAATTACCCACAACTACCTCTCTAACCTTGTCCATTCAGTTACTGTAAACCCTTATCCTTATCTGAAAATGCCATACTCCGCTAATATTGTATTGCGGTGATATTGCGTACGATTCGCGTTAGTAAACTCGTACTCCGATATATCCTTCTCACTCTCGGTTTTCCATAATTATATTGTTTTTGATATTTTCCCATTATATTGCCCATGAAATAACAAGAAATTCTACCAATGTCTAACTATGCTCCTAACAATAATTTTAATAATATATTGATTTATATTGATAATAAGGTTTAACATTGGAATATTCTTAAATATAAGGAAATAATTGAGAAAATCCTATTTAATATAAACAAATGTAGAATAATTGAAATAATTAAGAATAATACTAATTTAATTATGATAATCAGGTTTAATATTGGAATATTCTTGGAATAATAAGAAAATAATAAAGAATATCCCATTAATATAAAGAAATGTAATCATTACTCGTATAATTAAGAAAATAATATTAATAAACACCTATGAATATATTTTAAATGATACATAATAATATATTAATTTATTTATTGTATAAGTATATATATTTAATAATATAATAACTTAATATATACTGAAATAAGAAAGTAGAATAATTACTAAATTTTATAATATTAAACAACTGAATCACTTGCTAATGTTAAATACATTAATGTAATTTATAAAAATATTGAATTATAAGTATATATGTCAGAGTGTCAGTTATTTGTGTCAACTCATATTAAATTTATTATCTTTTCTTTTCAAAAAATTTGAAATTCTGACATAAGTATTGTCGGACTAACATGTAAATTTAAAAATGTATTTAATTTCTCACTCAAATTCAAATTTGGTTCTTTTTTCGACAAGGGTTTCTTTATTTTGTAATTTTCTTTCTTCAGATCTTCTTTTTTCTTGATAGTGATCACCTCATGAGCAATATTAAATTGAGTGCTATTGTTTATAGGAAAGTATGGCGCCTTTAGTGCTATTTACAAGTATTATAAACAAATTTAGAAATACTATAAAAATTCACTTTTTTACATTCTCTATTAAAATTAGAATTTAAGGGTTTAGGAATCCATTAGTATTACATTATATTCCATTAGGGATTTATCCCATTTACACATCCTTTTTAATTAATATTCTTAATTAGTCGGGGCGGCGGAATTAATCCGACCAATTCTTTTTCGCCTTTAGAAGAGGTGGCGGATTATCCCGTTGCCGACAACTCTCTAAAATGATGAAAAGTTAACAGAATTTTATTAGAAAAATTTCTCGGTGGGATTAAACCCATCCACCATTCCAAGAGGCAAAGAAGGAGTGGCGGGATTAATCTCGCCACCACTTCCATATTTTAAAGATTTATGAATAGGATTTATTCTGCCGATCAGTTTAGGAAGTAGGAAAATTGGCGGGATTAATTCCGCCACCCCTCGAGATCTCTCTGAAATCATAGCTTCGAGAGAGTTATGGGCGGGATTAATCCTGCCATTTATTCCCCGTCGGTGAAAGTTGTGAGCGGGATTAATCCCGCCGGCTCTTCCTTGTCAAAGAGAGTCGGCGGTGAGATTAATCCCGCCAACTCATCTTTGTCGAAAAGAGTGGCGATAGGATTAATCCCGCTGCCTCTCTCCGATGAGGAGTAGTTGGCGGCGGGATTATTCTCGCCGACTCTTCCTTGTTAAAGGGAGTTATGGGTAGAATTAATCCCGCCCACCATTTTATTAGGCAAAGAAGGGTGGCGAAATTAATCCCGCCACCAGTTGTATTAATCAAGCATGATAATTTATATTAGTTATACATAATTATATAATTGCACACACATATATATTAAGCACCCTCGATTCAGATTTTTTGGAAATATTGCATAAATAGATATCATAAATAACACAATTATTTATGTGCAGGACAATATGTTTAATACTGGAGATAAAGTATGTCTTCTTCGAAACAACAAAATAGTTGGCACTGGAACTGTAGAAGTTCGAGATGATAATGCATCATGTCACAATATTGCCCAAAATCTTGTGTGTATGTATGGGTGAACACCATTTGCAAGCATGTTGAGGTTTCTAGAATGGAATTTGAAGAGGGTTCTCCTGTATTGTGAAATGTGGATGAAGTCAAAGCTGACATAGAATATGCAGAGTCACAAACAAATAGTAGTATGAGTTCACCAGATGATGACTTGCTTACTGTGATGAATGAGGTGATTTTCTTTCTTCATGAGATCGAGGTTGGGAGGGGCATCATCACAGCTATAAATCCAATGGAAGCCGTATCAGAAGAGAAACTAAGGGCCTACTTCGTGGGTGTAGTTGTGACAAAGGTTTCACCTAATGGCACATTGCATCATGAATCCCTTGTGAGGTGGCGAACATCTGAATTAAGACAACGAGATGGTTCAATATATTTAGGGTTGAATTTCAATAATAACAACCCGGAAGGACAACCCATATTTGAAGAGGTTCCTTGCATTGGTCCTATAGTAAGAAAAAGGCAATTCATGAGTTGCAGATATGCCCCTGCAAGTTTCTGCAAGAGGGTTAAGATGATCCTACATCTTCGACAAGTGTTATTAGCATTTCCACGATTAATTGCTACAAAAGAAGTGTTATCAGATGGCAGATCGGAATGAAATTACCCAATGTAGACATGCCTTTTGTATGCTCACCCAAAAGCACATGCACGAGTTTGTATATGCTACACTAACTTAGTGTATTGATGGAATGTCCTTAAACACAAGTTATTAAAGTACATCCATGGTATTTAATAAAGTGGCCATCTGCTTCAAAGCTTGGTACACTATATGCGGATCCCAAAGACCACATTCTACCATCAGAGGGATGAGTGTCTAGATGGAGCACGCACCTTAGTACATGGGAACACTTGCTTGGTCAAAACCTGCTCTCACATTATGGCAAACATAGAGATACTCAAGGCTTTTGTGGAAGCAAATGCTGAATCACAAATGCAGGGGTTAGGGAAAATCTCAAGGTTTTGCCTTCAATCTACACTCAATTGAAGTTGTGTGAACAAGTGCCTCAGTTTAATGTCCAAGCAATCTGCATTGGTACCTTCAACAATATATGGAATACTCATTTTAAGATGTGGAGATTGCAAAACACTCTAGCTTTTCCAAGTGTGACACTTGTACATCATTGAAGGCTGCATAGGCTTGTGCAAAAACCTTAGTGGAGATCACTGCCATTAAAAGAAGATGGAGGCCCACATGATTGCACAATAAACTTGCCGATCTCAATACTATGCACACCGCATGCTTTCTGTGTACACCCATTAGAATACATGTGCTTGATTCATGACAAGATGGATCATTCAAAGATCAGCATTTCAAGCTGTTGCAACACCAAAGTGCCTTGGAAATGTCATGAAACTCCGATTTCATTAATATGTGTGTTAACACATGGACACGGTTGTGAATCATATGAACACTTTTCACTTCCACATTGGTCTAGCGACTAATTTCACTATTGGGTCGTTGGCCATGTGTTTTAGAAACCTTGAAGCCCACTCACAAACAAGTCCTATGAGTGATCTCAAAGTGAAAAAATAACACCTTCAACCTTTACATAATGCTTTCATGAACACGTCTACACTTGAAGCTACTTGGGAATATGACAAGCATTGTCAGTAGCCTGCACAAAAAATAGATGGCCCTATTGAGAGTTTTGGTTCAGTGGAGGATAATTGTGCATGCGAGAACAAAAATATATAAATCATTTTAGTTAAGGGTTTCTCAAGCTCATAATTACTTTTATTTTCTAGATATGTACTAGCATACTTGTCAATGCTTATTTGCCAAAGGTGTGTTTGAGACAATCACGCTCGGTTTCTTTATGGTTGGTCATACTTATGAAGATATTGATGCGTTCTTCAGCAAGGTCTCCAACTCTACAAAAAGGACAAGTGCACTTACCTTACCACATATGATGGATCTTTTTAAAAATTGCATCTCCAAAAAAGTTGTGCTTTGCTTGTGACTGAGGTGCTAGACTTCAAAAAGTTTCTCAAGGAGTATATAAAAGAGGGAGCGATTCTTTAGTTGGTCACCTTGTGATGCTACAATTCTTTTTCTCTATAAGAGATGGTATACTTATTATGCAATACAAGTTACGGTCATCAGAGCAGAAGTGGTTACCGAAAGAGGGCTTAATGCTCTTCAAAAGTGGAGAGGATGAAAAGCCACTTCTCCCATAAGGGTAACCAAACCCTATCCATTGAGTGCCCAGCTGAAGGAACAAGAGGTTATTATTAATGGCGTCAAAAAATATGTGACATGGGTTTAAAAATCGATGCCAATAAATTTTGATAAGGTAATTGATTATTCAGAACTATATAAGCATGTGGTCAACTATTAGGAGACTATTGTTCGAAAGTTAGAAGGGCCTATTGTCATAAGTACATAATTATAACACCCTTTTTGGCCTAAAACAAGGTGGTGACAGGAGATTGAAATAACATCAATGAGCACAAACAACATAGAAGTCAGTAGTGATGTGGAAGTGCAAATCCCACACTTTGTTGGACAAAGAAACCAAAAACCTAAAAGATTTTCAAAAATTAATGATGGTCCTCATTACTCTAGATGTGTCATATAATCAGCCTATTTGGATGGGTCAAATAATCGACACACCTAAAGTAATCACAAAAAATAGTATGGTTAAGGTTGCATGGTTCAAACCACAAAAAAGGCCATATGAGAAGGAAAGTGAAAGATATAAGGGATGCTTAGAGAAAACATGATCTCCCAATCAAAAAGACCCAGCATGTTTTATAAATGTTAAATCTATTCGATATGGGTGGATGTCGAGAAGCGTTGATAAAGTCACAGTTAACAAAACTGCAAGAGAATGTATGTTTTTTGAAGCTTAAAGCAATTACAAAATTATAAAATATAGTATACTTAATATTTATAATTATAATAAACTCTTTAATAATAATACCAAATTGTTTACTTAACTATATAAATTTATAAAAAAATATGGAAGATTGACTATATAGGATTTTGCTGGTTGACGATGGTATGACCACCGTCAAACCGCCATCCAGAGTGGGTGAGTGACAGGACGAAGCGCTGAGCAAGGAAGGTATTGCAGGTATGGACTGATAGCGACAGCTGTTAGGCAGCGGCGTAACAGGCGTAATCCGATCGTCCGATCAACTACCAAGGGTGTTTAGGACAGCACGCGCGAGGGAGGCGCATAAATATGATAGACATGACTCTATCACATGGCGGCAAACCAATGAGGGAGTGCCACATGTACCTAGGGTCTAGCACGATATAAGCAGGAAGGCTGGTAGTGGGTTAGGACCTTTTTCGAGTGGAGTTTCATCTTGTATCTTGCTTCACCTCCCTGAGGGAGTTTGCACTCAGCAGGCACCATATATAAATACATGTTCTTTCTAATCACCATCTCTTCGGTGATACTTACTTTGCTCTGCTGCTAGGTCCAACAACCTAGTCTACCACCAAGTGGCAGCACTGCTCTAGGTGAACTTCCCCCACCCCTGTACATGGACCCTTGCAGCGTCCGAGTAGAGGCCATTCAGCACCTTCCAATACACCCGAGGTAAGGCCGACTAGCTGGCACGAACCCCCAGAATTGGATGCTGTCTACAACGTCTTGGCAACCACTGAGGCTTTATAAGAAGCACCACATCTGGCCTACAAAGTCCATTTGTATATTATATATATATTATTACTAGTACAAATTTTTAATTAATGTTATATTTAAATATTAATATTTAATAACAACATTAATATTTATATAATGTACCTCTCATGCTCTTCCTTAATTTTTATATTAGGCCCATACAATTTTAAATATAATATATTATATAACTTAATACCTTCTACTTTTATAATTTTATTAATTTTTGATCCATGAATGGTATAATTTATTAAAGGGTCACTTACAAAATAGAATATTCTAAAGAATATTTTTATCTTCAAACATATATTCTAAAGAAAAAGAATAATCTTTCTTTAAACATTATATTATTCTAAAGAATATTCTTTTAATATTAGAAAATGCTAATTAAATAACTAAAATTGTTAATTATTAAAAAATGAGACTATAAACATGCCCATTTTAATTACAACTTGCATCATACACACTAATCTCAAGTGTCCACATGGTTCTCAAACTTTGTAGTCCTCTTAGTTTTTTAGGAAAGCCTCCGTGTCTCCAAGACACCTTAGTCTATATTTAGAAATCCATAATCCTAATTTTTTGGACATGTATAAATGGTGTGTCTATGTAAACCTAAGGTTATATTTAAAAAAGATAATATAAACATTTTAAATATATATTATGTATCTATCTTATATTCATGTTCACTCTTTTATATATTATAATAATTATTTTAATAATGATTTCCTCCACATATATACATAAAAGAAGATATGTTATATAAAGTAGTGCATATAACTAATGTAGCTTTACCCATTTTAGTTTACACCAAGGATTTTATTTTTTCATAAATAGTAAATCCTAATTTTATACATATAATAATAATAATATAATAATATAATAAAATTATTTAGTGTGTGTTTGTCCTCCCATTACCTTATAACTAGGTTAATTGCACTAACTACCCCACCATATTCTTTATAAATACGCATCTTTTATTTTCTTATTTTACATCTTTTAAATTAAAATTTAAAATATACATCTTTACCAAAATGTTTAACCCTCTCCAATTCAATATTAGACAATGTAACAGGGTCGTGTTAACATTGAAGTTTAATTCTGAAGTTATTAATCATGAATTAATAATTATATACATGGAGCATGTATGTCAACCATAATATTATGTTTTTAATGAGTTAGGAGAAAAAAAAATGTAGTAAGAAAGTAAAAGATGTACATATTTGTAAAGAAAGTGGTGGGCCAGTGTAGTGAATACAATTAAAACAGTTAAAAAAGTAGCAGGACGTTTGTGTATCACAAACATCTCATCCCTACATTCTAAACTTATGTGGCCCCATCCTACGGCCACTATAGGTATGGGTGATGCATGATCATTCATTGATACATGACATGGGTGCTAACTAGCCAGGTTAAGGATAACAATTAGATTAATGATAAACTCATTAGGTTACTGTGTTAATAAGTCTAACTTAGGAATAAACTCGTCAAGTTAAGGATCTAGGTTAAGAGTCCAACTTAGGGAAAAACTCACCAAGTTGAGGATAACAACAGGGTTAAGATCGTTAATAATTAAGCCACGCGTTAAAGGATTCAAATTAGGTAAGTTAAGGATGATTAAATAGTTAAAATGAGGCATAGGTTAAGTATAATAACCGGGTTAAAGGGCCTAAATTAATGATAGTAACCAAGTTAAGGGTATATCTTATAAATAAACTCATCATGTTAAGTATAATAACTAGGTTAAGAGTTGACCAAGTTAAAGATAACAATTAAGTTAAGGATTCATGTTAAAAATTTAAAAATAATCTAGATTAAAATAACAATTGGGTTAAGGATTTAGTATAAGGATAAACTCAGGTTAAGTATAACAACAGAGTTAAGAGTCATTAAATAGTTAAGTTATAGTTAAGGGTTATTAAATAGTTTAGCGCTTAAGAATAAACTCACTAGATTAAGAATAACAATTGAGTTAAAGGTCCAATTTAAGAATTAAGAATAAGAACTACTTTAAGTGTCTAACATAAAAATAAACTCACCATATTAAAAATAACAATTAGGTTAAGGGACATTAAATAATTAAGTCCAAGCATGAGTAAACCTAAGAAATTAATAATAAACTCACCATGTTAAGAATAACAATTAAGTTAAGGGTCCAATAATTAAGAAATTATTATTAAATAATTAAGTGCACCAACGTGTGTGTATATATATTATATATATATATATATAATATATATATATATTATATATAATTATATATATATATATAATTATATATGTGTTTTTGAAATTAAAAGATGTAAAATAAATTTGTTCTTTATATAGTTAAAAATTATTAAATTCATTACATAAATTAATTTAAATTTTATTAATCTAAACCATTATGATATTTAATGCTTTTAAATGACAATTATCAATTTATATATCTATGTTTTCATGCTATAGCATTGTGTATTATAAGTGGAACACAAAGTTATATTATAAAATAACTTAGTTGATCCCAACATAAAAAGTAATGCTTTGTAGGTTTATATATATGTATTAATAATTTGCAAATCATATATAATTGAGAGAAAAGAGATGCTGTACGCATCTAAGTAAGTATAAGTGGGAATACAAATATTCTTCTCGACTAAGACAAGTACACAAGAATCTAAAAGTGATGAGGAGGTGCAAAGTGTTCATTCAATTATACACAATATGTAATTATAGGTCTTCACAAGGAAGTTAAAGATATTCATAAGAGATTGTGGCCCAACCAAGAATCCAAGAGTGAAAAATGTCCTTCCGGCCCACAAGAAGTAAGTTCTCTAGATATATACAAGGTTGAGCAAAGTGAAAGATTAAGATTGTTTTACATGAGGATGGTGTATTAAAAAAATCTTAAAACTAAAAATTGTGTGCTAAAAAACACAAATAGAGAGCTTTGTTGGTAGAGTGGATGCTTTAAGTGGATTAAAAAGAAATTAACTCTTGAATGGTATTACATTTGTTCATACTCAAATATAATATAAAATAAATAAATATTTAAAAAGAAAATTAACATTTTTATTTATACAATTATAATTTATTTTTATAAATTTCTTTTTTTTAATTCTTATTTTGAACTCTTATCATTTTGATTTATTATCTTAAATTAGTAAATTTATAAAAATGTTATTCAACTAATCTTAATTATATAAACTGTATGTTACATAAGATATTCTATACTCATGCTAGGTGTTATTTAACCAATGTAATACCGATGAATATTTATATGTTTTCTTGATTAAAAGTTCTTCTTAAAAATCCTTGAGCACATATTTAATGTATGTATATATGTATACATATATACATACATATATATATATATAAGCATAATTATATTCATACATTATTTATATATATTATTTTAATATATAATTTGATGTTAATATTATGCAACAATACATATTATAAACACAAACAAATGTGAAACATGAAGAACATATATAAGGTAAGTACCATAAAAGATAAATGACAAAAAATATTCTAGTGAAAACAATATACATAGAAATAGTTTAAGCACATGTATAATATATATTTCCATCTTTATAGCATGTGTATCTATATATCAGATATAACATATCTAAAACACATTAAAGTTTTGTTTGTTTAACATTATTAACGAAATTTAAGTTTAAATAAATTTAACACACATGTATACGTATACTCATAAGCACCATATTTATGTATACATACATATTTCATGTGTTTATATATTTCATTCTCATAAATAATAGTTTAATATTTTATTTATATAACTAAAAATAATATACATATACATTCAAAATATTTTCTTACACTTATTATTATTGATATACAGTACTATACACTTGAGTTGAATCCTAAACACTAGTAATGTTAAAGCATTAAAATGGCAAGGTGGCAAGGGTGATATTCAGAATAAGATGGAAAGAAGATCTTCTAGGGTGTGAAAAATAGGCATATGTGTGGGAGAGTTTTTAAGCGAACATATTAACAATATTTTCTTAATAATTTTATTTTTATTTTTATTTTTTTAATTAAGTTCAACAAATCTAATGTTCCTACTTATCTTGTTGTAATAAATTAGTTTAATATTTTCTTATAACGTAAGCAACCACATAGATCTATTATCTTTGCATTCCTACATGATCTACACGTACAAAGATATTATATATATACACACGTAAATACGTTGAAACGATGACATATGTTTATTCAGGTTACGGTATTAAAAGGGGAAATACTTTTACTTTATTATTACATTGGGTTTGTATATTTTAACTTGTGCATGCGTGTGCGTGTGTGGAAGGACAAGACAAAAAAACAAAGAAACATGCTCTCCTAATAGATCAATGTATGTAGCTAAAAGAAAAGGAAAAACACGTTCATTTAATAAATTTTTAATTGTATATAAATAGATAAGGCCATTCAAGGAATGCCACGTTGTTACCGACGGTGTTTGACGTGTACCCATGTGTGTGAGGTTACATGTTTAAGGGGAAAACATATAGGACTGTGTTCTCTAGATCAACTTGATTATTTTTTGTTCTTGTTTTTTAATTAGATGTTTTAATTTTTTGAGCAGCCACAGAATCACCGACAATCCCTAGAATCCCCCATAGGGCAGCTACATAATTTAGGCAACGTGAATTTGGTGGAGCTCAAAGAGTTGAGGCCTTTGGCGCTGGAATCTCTGGAGCATGGCAAGGAAAATCTCACTAAAATGGGGCTCTACGATTTCTTCACGAATGACTTTCCAGTAGGAGACGGAGCACTTTGTCGGAGAGTTCCTCCACACATACAATATTAATGAGGGTATTGGTGTTGTTCGTGGGCGTTCTATAGACATCAATCCCACGGCTGTAGCTTCCACAGTCGTGTAAGTCTATCAAGCAAGTGTCTAAGTCTATTAAGGAAGTGTCCATCCAAGACACCCTCAAGTCTATGTTTGGAAGTAGACCATTTCAGGTAATCTCATAAATCCAAATTTTGGGTATGGGTTTTGTGTGTGTGTATGGTAGTATACATGCTCTGAAAACCTAAGATTTTATATACATATGTATGTATGCACACACACATATCAGCTATGTATATTTAAGCATGTCTCCTAATAAACTCATTGTATGCTACAAGTAGAACGCAATGGCTATACTATGAAGAAGTTATCTGATCCCGGCTTCAAGAAGTTTGTGGACTTTCTTTTGTATCGTATCAGCTGCAAGAAGAATCATATTATGTGGGGCAGGAGATGCTGTATGCAGCTAAGTATACGTGGGATACAAAGGATCCTCTCAATTGGGCTGAGTACATGAGCCAGCGCATCCGAAAACAATGCAAGAGTGTCAGGATAGCTACAAAACGTTCATTTAACTATACACAGTATTTAACTGCGATGATCCGCTTCCAGCTTGGGATGCCTGACTATGGGGTTCAGGACCAGCCACATGTCTTGAACAAGAGTGATATCATATTGGAGCTTGCACTTATTGGGCCAAGAAAGGAAGGTGGCGGGCAAGGTGATCATGCTCATCAAGGGAGGAGATTGTCTATTAGGGAACAAGCACATGCATGGAGGAGAATGGAGCACACAGTTTGCAGCTTGGGATGCTTGATCATGGCAGTCAAGACCAGCCAGTACAGGTCTTGAATGAGAGTGATATCAGATTAGAACAAAGACATGACAAGTTGATCATGTTCATGGAGAGAAGAAACGAAGGAGACTGTCTCTGGGAGAGATAAGTACAGACGTGGAGGGTAATTGGGCACATGGTTCTCATGAGGACTTCAAGGATATTTATAAGGGACCGTGGCTTGATGAGAAGGCAGTCAAGGATTTAGACGCGATACGTGTTGTTCAAGGCACAAGAAGTAAGCTCGTGCGAAGTGATTTTGAGAATGAGATTCTGCTCCAGAAGATCAATGGCTCTCCAAGTACGAGGTCGGGTGAAAGGAACTTGAGATTGAGAATCAGATTCTGCACAAGATCGATGAGCTCTCCAAGTACGAGGTTGGGCGAAAGGAACTTGAGATTGAGAATCAGATTCTGCACAAGAAGATCGATGGGCTCTCCAAGTACGAGGTTGGGCGACAGGAACTTGAGATTGAGAATCAGATTCTGCACAAGAAAATCGATGGGCTCTCCAAGTATGAGGTTGGGCGACATGAACTTGAGATTGAGAATAAGATTCTGCACAAGAAGATCGATGGGCTCTCCAAGTATGAGGTTGGGTGACATGAACTTGAGATTGAGAATAAGATTTTGCGCGAGAAGATTGATGGGCTCTCCAAGTACAAGGTTGGGCGACAGGAACTTGAGATTGAGAATAAGATTCTGCACGAGAAGATCGATGGGCTCTCCAAGTATGAGGTTGGGCGGCATGAACTTGAGATTAAGAATAAGATTTTGGGCAGGAAGATTGATGGGATGACAAAACAATTAGAGCACTTTGTTGAAAGAGACGAGGCTTCAGCTGGATAAAGCTCTGAGGTGGTGTTGCATTTGTTCATACTCAAGTAAAAAGAAATAAATTAAATATTTTTTTTAAAATGATAAAAGATTTTATTTGAGCATTTTTATTTATTGTTTATATTTTTATTATATTTTAAATTCTTGTCCATTTTCTCTTTATTGTAAATTGGTAGGTTTATAAAACTATTCAATTAATCTTAACGAATATACATTGTAGGTCTACATAAGATATTGTACACTCATTTATTTATTTAAGCAATGAGTACTTTTATTGTCCCATTCGATGTTTTTATTAAAAGCCCTTGAGAAATGTATAATGCATGCATATAAGCATAATTACTTGATTATTTATTTATAAGTTCTATTTTCAATATAGTTTTACATAAACTTAGTGCTAAATTGTGCAACAATAAATACATATATTTTAAACAACACAAATCTCAAACTTATAAGGTAATTACGATAGACAAAATTATTCAAGTGAAAACAATATACACAAAAATAATTTAATCTATATGTATAATACATATTTATATCTGTATCTATATATCATATTTTAAACAATTTCTTAAGTAAAATCATGCACATATAACATATTTATTTTAAAAACCAATGGTTTTAAAGGTGGAGTTCCTTCTAACACTCACATGAATTTAAAGCTTAAACAAATTTAACACAAATGTACACATGTATACACATATTAAGCATCATATTTATACATACATACATAGTTTATTTATTTATATATTTCATTTCTCATAACTAATAATTTAATAGTTTAATATATGTAACTTACAACTATACATATACTTCATGATATATTTTTGAATTAGGAATACAGACTTTAACTATTATGAATAACTTAACTTTAACATAGCTTTAAAGTATTATATACCCTAAACACTGAGATAGTAAGGCGGCAAGGTGAAGTTCATGACAAGAAGAGAAGAAGATCTTCAGAGTCACAAAGAACGTGATATAGGAATAAAGCTTGGGTTTTTCAATTAAGTCCAGCATACTTAATATGTTGTTGTAACAAAATAGTTTCATCTCTTATGAACATGCTCGTATATAACTATGATCTATGGGATTACACTTAGGAGATTAAAGGTGCTCTCTCCTCTCTTTTGGACCATGAATACAACCTCAAAAACATAAGTACGATGTACATGTCGACCATGTTCTTATATAACTATGTTCTATGTGATTTACACTTAAGGAGATTAAAGGTGCTCTCTCTTATGTTCTAAACCATGACTACAACCTCAAAAAACATAAGTATGAAGTACTAGTCAACCATAAATACAACTTGAAAAAGCGTTAGTATGAGGTAGCATGATCTGTTATCTTTTGAGTTTGCTGTGTATGCCTATCTGTTCTACGCATATAAAATGTATATTATATATTATGGAATTATAGATACACATAGATACATTGAAACGGTGGTAGATGTTTATTATAGATAGGTATTTCCAAGGGAAATGCATTATTTACGTTATATACATCCTTAAGACGAGGGCATGGCTTCTTAATAGGGGTTTTGGGGGATGCAACAGCTTCCCCAACTTCCACTCAAATCGAACAGCTCAAGGAGTGACTCCAACTAATTAAATTGTATTTTAGTAGATAGACTTTTAATTAAGTCCAACAAATTTATTGTCTCTACTTAATATGTTGTTGTAACAAAATAGTTTCATCTCTTATGAGCATGCTCGTATATAACTATGATATGGGATTTACACTTAGGAGATTAAAGGTAGAGAGTTGTGGGTGGGATAAATCCCACCACTTTTTCTCCATTGTGAGAGTTGTGAATAGGATTAATCCTGCTAATTCTTCCTCGTCGAAAAGAGTCACCGGCAGGATTAATTCTGTCAACTCTTCCTCGTCGGAGGGAGTCGTGGGCGGGATTAATTCCGCCCACCATTGTATTAGGTGGGGAAGGGTGGCGGGACCACCAGTTATATTAATTAAGTATGATAATTTATACTTATACATAATTATATTATTACACATGCATATATATTAAGCACCCTCGATTCAGATTTTTTTAAAATATTGCATAAACAGATATCATAAATGATACAATTATTTATGTGCAGGAATATATTTAATATTAAAAATAAAATATGTCATCTTCGGAACAACAAGATAATTGACACTAAAACTATAAAGTTCGAGATGATAATGCATCATGTCACAATATTGCCTAAGGATCTTGTGTGTACATATGGGTGAATATCATTTGCAAGCATGTTGAGGTTCTTAAAATGGAATTTAAAGTGAGTTCTCCTGTATTGTGGAATGTAAATGAAGTCAAGGCTGACACAAAGAAGTAAAGTCACAAATAAATATTAATACGAATTCACAAGATGATGGCTTGCCTATTGTGATGAATGAAGTGATTCTCTTTCTTTATGAGATCAAGGTTGGAAAGGGCATCATCTCAGTTGTCAATTTAATGGAAGCTGTATTAGAAGAGAAATTAGGGCCTATTTGTGGGTGTAGTTTGACAGAGGTTTCACATAATGGCACATTGCATCCTAGATCCCTCGTTAGGTGGCAAACATCTAAATTAAAATGGCGAGATGATTCAACATATCTAGGGTTGGATTTCAATAATAACAACTGGAAGGAAACCCATATTTGAGGTTCCTTACATTGGTTCTATAGTAAGAAAAAGGCGATTCATGAGTTGTAGATTTGCCCTTGCAAGTTCCAGCAAGAAAGTCAAGATGGACTACATCTTCGACAAGCATTATTAGCATTTCCATGATTGATTGTTACAAAAAAAAATGTTGTCAGATGGCAAATCGGAATGAAATTACCCAATGAAACATGCCTTTCATATGTTCACCCAAAAGCACAGGTACGAGTTTGTATATGCTACACTAACTTAGTTGTATTGATGGAATGGCCTTAAACACAAGTTATTAGAGTACATCCATAGTATTTAATAAGGTGGCCATCTGCTTCAAAGCTTGGTACATTATATATGGGATCCCAAAGACCACATTCTACTGTCGAAGGGATGAATGGCTAGATGGACGTGCACCTCAGTACATGGGAACACTCGCCTGGTCAAAACCCGCTCTCACATTATGGCAGACATAAAGATATTCAAGGCTTTTGTGGACATAATGCTCTCATGAACACGTCTGCACTTGAGGCTATTTGGGAATATGAAAGGCATTGTCAGCAGCTTGCACAAAAAACAGATGGCCCTATTGAGAGTTCTAGTTTAGTGGAGGATCTAGCTCAAATAGTGTACATGTGTTTTCAACATTAAATAAGCTTTCTATCATTTGCTTTTACAAATGGATAATTGTGCATGCGAGAACAAAATAAATAAATCATTTTAGTTAAGGGTTTCTCAAGTTCATAATTACTTTTATTTTCTAGATATGTACTAGCATACTTGTTAATGTTTATTGTAAAGGTGTGTTTGAGACAATCACGCTTAGTTTCCTTATGGTTGGTCACATTCATGAAGATATTGATGCGTTCTTCACAAGGTCTCCAACTTACAAAAAGGACAAGTGCACTTACCTTACCGCATATGATGAATCTTTTTGAAAATTGCATCTCCAAAAAAAGTTGTGCTTTGCTTGTGACTGAGGTGCCAGACTTAAAAATTTCTCAAGGAGTATATAAAAGGGAGTGATTCTTTAGTTGGTCACCTTGTGCTACAATTCTTTTTCTCCATAGAGATGGTATACCTATTATGCAGTACAGTTATCAGAAGGAGTGGTTACCGAAAGAGGGCTTAATGCTCTTCAAAAGTGGAGAGGATGGAAAGCCACTTCTCCAGAACAACCAGACCCTATTCCATTGAGTGCCCAGCTCAAGGAACAAGAGGTTATTATTGATGGCATCAAAAAATATGTGGCATGGGTTCAAAAATCGATGCCAAAGAATTCTGATAAGGCAACTGGTTACTCAAACTATATAAGCATGTGGTCGACTATTGGGAGACTGTTGTTCGAGAGTTAGAAGGGCCTACTGTCACAAGTACAGAATTGCAACACCCTTTTTGGCCTAAAACAAGGTGGCGAGAGGAGATTGAAATGACACAACTGAGCAGACGACATAGAACCAGTAGTGATGTGGAAGTGCAAACCCACATTTTGTTAACAAAGGAACCAAAAACCTAAAGCATTTTGATTGCTGCAAGGATTTAAAAACTAATGTTCTCATTACTCCAGATGTGTCATATAATCAATTTGGATGGGTCAAATTATCGACACACCTGAAGTAATCAAAAAATAGTATTGTTAAGGTTGCATGGTTCAAACCACAAAAAAGGCGACATGAAGGAAAGAGCGAAAGATATAATGGATGCCTAGAGAAAACATGGTTCCAAAAAAAAGACCCAGCATGTTTTATAAATGTTAAATCCATTCGATATGGGTGGATGTTAAGAAGCGTTGATAAAGTCACGATTAACAAAACTGCAAAATGTATGTTTTCTGAAGCTTAAAGCAATTACAAAATTATATATATATTTAATATTCATAATTATTATAAACTCTTTAATAATAGTACCAAATTGTTTACTTAACTATATAAATTTATAAAAGATATGGAAGATTGACTATATAGGATTTGTATATTATATATATATTATTACTAGTACAAATTTTTAATTAATGTTATATTTAAATATTAATATTTTAATAACAACATCAATATTTATATAATGTAGCTCTTTTAATTTTTATATTAAGCCCATACAATTTTAAAATAAATATTATATAATTAATACCTTTACTTTTATAATGTTATTAATTTTTGTTCATGAATGCTATAATTTATTAAAGGGTCAATTACAAAAATAAGTATTCTGTCTTCAAACATATATTCTAAAGAATATTCTTTTTTTAAACATATCTTATTCTAAAGAATATTCCTTTAATATTAGAAAATGCTAATTAAATAACTAAAATTGCTAATTATTAAGAAATGGATTATAGAAATATCCATTTTAGTTACAACGTGCATAATTTCCCAACTTGTTAAAGATTGCTACAATTGGTATGGTCCAATGTTGTAGCATTACTACATGTGAATGTGGATTTAGCCAGATAAATTTTATGAAGACTATATTTCGGAACAAGCTCTCCACTAAACAACGGATGAACTAGTTATGATCAACTTAGAAGAACCACCTATAGAAATGATGGACTTCAAAAGAGTTGTTAGTGAGTGAAAAGCTCTACTCACTATAGACAAATTTTATTACGTTTTAGCCTTTACAAATCAATGTCAAAACCGGTTAAAATTTTTAAAAGTCCGATTCAAATCAATTACAAAAGGATTTTATTTTCTACTCAAATAGATTTGTCACTGACTTCCAATTGTTAACAATGATCCTATTACATTGTTTAATATTGAATTGGAAAGGGTTAAACATTTTGGTAAAGATATATATTTTAAATTTTAATTTAAAAGATGTAAAATAAGAAATAAAAGATGCACGTATTTATAAAGAATGTGTGGGTCCAATGTAGTCAGTGCAATTAAACTAGTTATAAGGTAACAAGAGGACAAACAAACACACACTAAATAAATTTATTATTATTATTATTTATATATGTATAGAATTAGGATTTATTATATGAAAAATAAAATCTTGGTGTAAACTAAAATGGTTAAAGTTGATAGTTATATGCACTACTTCATATAGCATAATCTTCTTTTATGTATATATGATGAGAAAATCATTATTAAAATAATATATAAATATAAAAGAGTGAACATGAATATAAGTAAATACATAATATATATTTAAATGTTATATAATCTTTTTTAGATATAACCTTAGGTTACATATTTATACATGTTCCTCCTCCACGTCAAGCTAGGTGTAGCACTCACGGCCAAGCAAGACACATTCATTGTCCTTGTCCAATTATGGGCGTGGAATCTTATTTGACAGGTTCATGTTACCTAGTTCTTAAGGGTTCATTGAGGGTTTTAGAGTTGGCATTTATGAGTCACGTTTGTGGCACTTAGTGCAACTCTCGAATCTAAGGGCTATGGCATGATAGCCCACATTGTGAAGGTAGTGTCACATAAAGATGTGACTGGGCTAGACGTCACATAATACACGTTGAGGCACGCCCTTTGGGATTGTGTCATGGGTTTGTCACCAAGGAGTTGGATACTCTAGTAAACATGCATGCTTGTGCTCGCACAGGTGTTAAGCCTTGGGCATCAGCTCGAGGGAGGTTAATCTCATAATTAAGTGCTTGGCACACTTGGCTAGGAGTGTTCTCCTTGGAATCCAAGGGTTGAAACCTAGTATGAGCCCTTTCATGAAGCACTCACAAAGTCATGTACTTAGGGATATCCAAACCTACCTTAGGGAGTTTACTTAGCCATGTTCACCTATGGCACACACTCGTGTCCTCACTAAGTTTAGCCTTAGATCTAGGGTATGACTTGGCCACTCAAACCCTTAGGGTTAGTCTGGTTCAAGGTACCCCTTGTTGCCCTAAAGGGTTGTACTCCCAAATGAGGGTGATTCCTCAAAGGGTAAGTGACGATGCCTGGTTCTATCACGGGTATGTGTGAGACATCTCCTTTGTGGGTTAGGGCATGAGCATGTCTAGGTCTATTGGGACATGATCCTAAAGTCTATTGGTTATCCTCTAGGGTTTAGGAGATAGTCATTCTAGGGGACTTAGGTAGGACTGTAGTCTTCTGCCTAATTGGGCCTCTGAGTCAGACTTTAGGGTTATCTGAAAGACTGAGTTACTCACACAAGGTGATTGACGCTGAATGGCACTTGGCAGCCACGTGTTGGCACGTGTTAGCCCTTTGAGTTAAAACTCTGACACAACCTCACTAATAGTAACACCATTCCCTAGCTAAAACTAGGTTCACATAGTTAGAGTATTGATCATCTTGTTGGGAAGTCTATAGACCATGGTAGACATAACTATCCACTTTTGCATCGATTCTATTTAATGGGATCATTGATATTGCCATATGATGCACTAGGCTAAGTAGTTTAGTGATTCTAGCCTGATTTGCCTTAAAAATCTGATTTTGAGCTCTTTTTATTAGCAACAACCACTTGATCCTTGGATTGAGAATGAGTGGTAAGAGAATTTACTTGAAAAGTAATAGATCCTTCCTTTGTAAATTTGTTCATTTTTTTTTTTTTTGCCTCCTCACAGAATTTACACTTAATAGTGCATTGACTAATATATCATAATACAATATATAAATATCAAACACAGCATAAAGATATAGAGATTTACATGTTTCAAAATTTCTATATAAATAGGTTTGTAATGTCCATAAGGATTTCCAAGCCCTAGAATCTTGTTTAAAGCTGAAGTTGGTTTAGATGCTGAAATTAATTCGTGTTGATCTTGTCTAGAGTTAGAAATGACAAAATATGCTTGAAGAGTGGATTTGTAGCAAGTTGTTTAGTTGACCTCTTTTTTTTCCCTATTAACACTACATAGAAGAAAATAGATAACGTAGATTCTAGCTATCAAAGATAGTTTAAAAAACTATTTACCCACAAGAGCCCTCCCCTTTGCATTGCCATTGTCCATCACTTTCTGCCTAGGTTTAGGGAAATAATATACTATTTTACAGAGTCTAGATAGTATATTCTTAAAATATTATTTATGTATAACAACTTATATAAACCCTATATTTTGAATATGACTTTCATTTGAAAAGTATCCAAGTATTTTAAATTTAATGATGAAATTTTTTCTTTCATTTCAGATTTTCATTTGAAAAATAATTTTATGAAATGCTTTTATTTGCAAGGGAAACAGCCTTTGCAATCCCCTTGCAAATTTTTGCCCTACTTGGGCTAATTATTGGTCACTGTCAAATGGTGATTCTAGACACATGAAGCCCATGTTAAAAGACTATGTTAATTAATAAATTTATATATTTAACACACGCTATGTAATATGATTATGTGAAAACTAACTTAGATATGCTTCTGTGATTAAGATTTCATTCATAATAGTCTCATGAGGCCTGGTTTATGAATGAGCACCAAGTGATTACCATGGTATACTTCAAGGTGACGTCGATAGGCATGAATTGGGCTATTGTTTTTAATATATTTTTATAATTATGAATTGTTCCATACACACAATGTCACACCTTAGTAATGACAATTTTAAAACATGTATGAAATGGTAGAAATTTAATGTATACAACAATGAAAATGAAATGTATTCTTAAGCTATTATTTCATCATAATAATAATCTTATTAGATTTGTTAATTGATGGACCTTTCTTATATTGCCCTTAGATTTTCAAAGTGATGAACTGTTTTGGTATCCTTTATTATTTCATAGGCCATATTTATGTAGTAGTTCATACAAATAGTAATAAATCATATCATATCTATTAAATACTTATAATTTATATTTATATAATATACATTATTAATAAGTAATTTTGTAAAGTAGCATACAATATATGCATATGTATATATTGCATGCAGTACACACGTGTATTGACACACAGGTGGTGACCTAGTCTCCATGTGTCAATCCCATTTGTTGCACTTGTGCCACGTGGCAAGAAACTTGACTATAACTTAAGCTTTCCCAATACAATATATAAGTTTTGTAGTTTATGTAATCTCTCATTGGTGGAGAAGTTAGGTACATTTATATTTTCATTTTTTGTTCTTTTCTTTCTATTTTCTCATGACCGTAAATATAAAAGTAGTCTTTCATGTTGAATGAAAGCTTTAAAGCAACTTGTTGATCATGAGTCATTTAACTTTGCATCTTGTCTTTTACTAACTTTACAAATTCAAGAATTCATTCATGAACTTTTCAAGATATCTGAGAGACAATGCTTACCACTATTTACTATATGTTTATTGATTATCATCTAGTTCAATGAATATACACTTTGAGAGTTTTTCATATGTTTAAAAGGGGTTGCTCTCAAGTGGTACAATGGACTAGCATTAGAAATTTAGTAAGATAATATGTATTTGATAGATTATTTAAAAAAACTTTTGGTAAGGTTAAGGATTTAAATGATGATTTTCAACATTCATCAAAACTTAATAAGTCTATGATGCAATTAAAGATTTAGCTTGATAGACATATTCTAATATGTTAGAACCTGTTATAACATATGTGCCAGTGTGACCACCTTTTTAAGGTCATCCTCCATTGAGGTTCGCCTTGTGGTCAACTTCATAGACAACACCTTCACAATTCTCTACCTCCTGCAATTGCTTATGTTCTTGCTCATGAAGGTAAAAAATAAGTAAAATTCGTGGTAAAATCAATTAGAATAATACAAGTTAGCTTAACTATTGGAAAATTGAACCCCAAGATATACATGATGCATTTGTGATGTTTATTTAAATTAGTGGTGACCATCCAGGTTGGTGGCCATATTTTAGAAGTTGTTCCTTTAGTTGTTGTAGTCTTTAGCAATGAAGGTGCTAATGATGACTCCTTAGTTTCAAAAAAATCTACTGCAGAAAATGATTAATGACACATAAGACAAAAGATCTTGTGCAATGGAGACGTCACCTCCATGTTTCTTTCGGTAGGGTTGCAAGTTCCACCCAATCATTCAATTTTCTTTTGCACAAGTGTGTAAAATTCTGGTAATTGTATTGGTTAATACCGGTTTCATATGTCTTTAACATGTGAATCTTTGGTTAAATAATTTTCATTACCTTTATGTGATATCTTTAACTTTTCTTCCAACTCATTCAAAGTGATTCTTTCATAAGGTTTTTGATATTATATTAGATTACAATTGTATTTATGAATTTATAATTATGCCGTTTGAGTTTACTTGGTTCAATTCACTTTTCACTGCATGAAGAACAACCTTTTTATTAATATGCATATATTATTCTTGACTTTATTCACGATGCATGGGAGAATCATTTCCATGATGTGTGACGTGTTTCAGAATGGTTTTAAAAATCGTTTTGCAATTAAAATTTAAAAGTGTTTATGATTAAACAAACACACTTATTTAGGATTTCACATTTTTCGTGAGGATTTACAAATAAATTTAGTGAAGTTATGTGCAATATGGGAGTTTTTTGTCCTTGTACATCTTAGGAGGTTTAATGTTTAATTAACAAGGTGCAATATTTAGGACAATTTATTGATCACATTTAGATTGGAAAATCCTCTTCAAAAGTTAGTTTATTCACATGTACCTTTTTGTGGATGCAAAAGTGTCAACACACCTTTAATCAATTGAAAAAGTTATTAACAATTCCTTATATACTTTAGTACTTGAATTTCACTTGACAATTTATTTATGAGTGGATGCATTAAATATCAGCCTTAGAGATATTCTTATGCAAATAGATTTAAACAATTCTTCAATTAAAATTTGATGATTTATATTATTTGAGCATTTCAACGAGTTGAATGAATCTATTTGACCATTAAATAGGAATCCCTTATTGCTATGGGGTTTTGAGCGTCTTCAAGTAAAACATTATTAAAATGTGATCATGTTGTAATAACTTCTTAGTTGAAGCATAAGAACTTAATAGGTTATGCAACATAATAAACATTACAACTTTAAATTTATAGTTTCAAGGTGGTACATTATTTAAGAAACAACAATTAATATTGATGTTTTTTTTATGGTTATCTTTTGCAAATTCTATATTATACTTTTGTTAAGTGGTTTGGTGCAAACCCCTTACGTGTTTGATATCAACTTAACATATTTGAAAATGTTATGAGTTGCACAAGAACTTGAGCCATGGACAAGATGGGTTTGGAAATTCTTATCTAAATAAAAACTTTAACTCATGTAATATCATGTTTAATTCCAATTTGATGATGGTTTGTTGTATTTTATGAAGACAAATTCTGAAAAATAATTGCAATTGGCTATACAATTTATTTATGTTCCATATTTTTTACAGGCATATCATAACTCTCCTATGATTGAAGGTCACTTAATCATCAATGTGTATTGAAAAAACTCTGTCATTCATTTTACTAATAAAAATGCATGTTCATGTGGTTAAGCATATTCAAAGTTATTTAACTTTTCAGACTTCGTAGGAACAATAAAATATTACTAGAGTTTATCAATGTTTCTTGCTTTTTTGAGTTAGTTATAATCGATGATTGAAACTTTCTAAGTTCATTGTAATTAATTGATGAAATATTTTATATGTTTTTCCAAAAGTAATTAGTATTTTTTAACTACTTTAACTTATGAGTAAAAGTTGATGCATTTTCATATAAAAATGTCATGTCAATAGCAATGTTTTATTCGATATATTATTTTAATGTTTTTGTCCAAAGCAAATACTCATGGACATTAGTTTGGCTTCATCACATGGGTATTGAGATTTTTGTGTATTGAATCAAGTATTAAACACTTGTTCATCTTTTCTTATGATCTATAAAGTGATAGTTGATGATGAAACGATTGAATTAAACATTTAAAGACATGATTTTTAAATATATAAATTTTAAATAATTGATTGGAGTTAATATCAACGATGTTTGAGGTTTGCATATATAATATGTATCAAAACTTAATTAATATATTCAAAGTATTATATGGATACGATTCAAAATTACTTAATGAATAAGGGTTATCATTGAATTTAACACATGTTGAAGCTATAAGATGTGAACTCAACACCTATATATTATCTTACCTTTTCTTTTAAGTCTATCAATAATCTTTTAAAATGAATAACATCAAGCCTACAAGACAACAATTTAATATTTATATGTTTTCCATATTTGGATGATTAAGATTAATTTGGTAATTGTTTACTGTATAGGTCCCTACATAGTACTTCAAAAATACACTAATCAAATTTTTGTTTGTGTGGTTAAAATGAAACGATTTATAATTATAACTTCATTGGAAATGTTTGAACACACTCTGGAGATTTGGAAGGATAATATAAAGTAGCATATATATATATATATTATATGCTTTATATTATCCAATATATATATATGTATTATACACTATATGCAGTACCACATGGATAGTGGTGACCTGACCTTTTCCACATGTTGCATGTGTGCCGTGACATGGAGACTTGATTATGTAATTAGGGTTTCTCTAAAATAAAAAAAATAGTATCTATTTTATAAGTATATACTTTTAAAAATATCTCAAACACAACAAAAATGCTAACAATATATTACAAATTGTAGATTCCTTGAGTATCAGCACCGTTTACATATACTTATCTGGCATCCCTCCTACAGAGATAACGATAAGATTAATGACGTGGTATTTATTTTTTGAACTAAGTAAACGACTAAAGTATATTAAGTTCCACTTAAACCCTTATCCTCATCTAGATGTTATTTGTCAAATTTCGCTAGTCTGCGCGCGGCTATGGCTTTTGTTTCTTCACCTCTAACTTGGACACTCTCAAGCAGCGCCTACTCAACAAGTAAAATTTATATAAACTTTCAATAGTGTGGTTTATATGCATGCGTGTGTATATGTGTGCGTGTAATAGCATATTCTCAGAGGATGAATTGGAGAATTGCTGCAATAAAGTATGTAGATGGAGACGAGGCAAAGAATTTGATGGCTAATGAAGGTATAAGATTTTGATGTTCGCGATAAATCGCAATTGATAGAGCACACATTTCTTCCTCAAGCCACATCCCTCTTTTCACATTAAACACTGATAATGATATTAGTAAGTTTGTAAATATTATTATATATTAAAAATACACTAATAAAAACCATGTTTTAACAACTTAATAATTATTATATTGTTTAATATGTTTTAATAGGTACAACTATTAAACGAGCAATGCATAATGGGTTTGCTGGTTTGTTTACGGAGTAGCATTTACAAAACCAAATACAAATTTTGTTTCGGACGTGGAGAAGCTATTCTCTAAAGATGACAGATTGTTGCTAGTTTGTCAAGAAGGATTGAGGTAAACTATAATGTATATAATATGTAATTTATTGTTTATAATTTATAATGTATAATGTATATTGTAAATGTTTATATCAGATCTGGAAGAGCGGCTCAAATGCTAGATAAAGCCGGGTTCCAAAATATAGCTTACATACCTTCGGGACTACAAAATGTTAAGTCAGGTAAGCTACAATAACACACACACACACACACGTTGTATTATGTGTATACCATTTATAATGTAGAATACAAACACCCACACACCCACACACACACACACATATAGTATTGTATATACATGTAGATAGGTATATCTATCTATAAAATATGAGAGAGAGATGAAGTTTTATATCTGGAAGTAGACATGTTTCCTGCGGAGGGACCAAAGAAGCTTGAGGATGCAGGCAAAGCCGGTTTAGTTACTATACAAAGCCAGTTTTCTGCAGTTTTTGCACATACTAATATGTAAGTCATACACACATACATGTACATGTGTGTGTGTGTGTGTGTGCTTCTTATGTTATGTGTCATGTACAACATACATACGTGTGTGTGTATAGTGTTAATGTCTTGTTTTCCAGCGGCTTACCTCTTCATAACGCTATTTCCGACACAAGCTGAGGAGCTATTTTTCAAGAATTAATGTTATTCGTTGTTATTAATATATCTTTGGTTTAAAATACAATAATATACAAAATGTGCTTGTATTTGTATAATTCTTTCTAGTAGAGTATTATATTAATAAAACTTTCATATTAGTATTTTAGACATAATTAGTTTGTTTTGCTGACCTGAGTTTTAAAACGTACTTATCTATTTATTTAATATGTTTAATAATAGATTTTATTGTGAATATGGATTTGTATGCCACTTCACGACAACATCAACGTATGTTCTAGTGTTTACACATGTCAACCATAGCCTATAATTTACAGTACTCTTAATGTCTAACAATTAAAATATTTAAATATTGTTAGTTAATTTTTTATCTAATTAATATTTTAAGATAACATACATCGATATAAAAGTAAAAGTATTAAGTGTGTATATAATACACACACATCCACTTCACATAAATTACTTAGATTTGTGAGACACCGACTTTCTTAAAATAAAATAATTATTTAAAGTATAAAAATAGAATGTGGAAATAGTCATATATTAAATATAGTGAACGCGCACACGTACCTTTTAAAAGTACACCTGTACGCGGCAAAGAAGCCTTTGTAATATATAAACAGTTTGATACGTATCTTTCTATCACGTCCATTGAGCTTTAATAAAATAAGATTTAATCCATCTCTGTATTAATCTTATGTATTAATATTTTAAAATAAACATTATACGTAACGTATTTATTTAGCATCCAATTTACAGTATATTTTTTTAATGATTATCTGATAGATTAATAAAAATACAAAACTATAGTCTAGTTATGATCTTATCTCACGCTCTCTCTTCGTAGCGAGCCAGTCGTTGCCTTGCGTACTCAAGAAAGTCGAAGTCAATATCTGAAATAGCAGCCTGCAAATATTCATATGTAAGTATAATAAATTAATTACATGTATATACGCACAACCAAGTACATTTTATACACAGACACACACATTTACATAAACATGAGAGGGAGAAACATACATACACATAAATATACAACACATCTCAACACATGTATATACTGCGTTATAATTGAGTGTGTTGTGATATATGAATTATGAAAGTTAAAAACAATTAATAATTAACAACTTAATTCTTTATCATATCTTTGCGTATGAGATCACTAAGAGTACAAAGTGACTAGAAGTATGAGCTATCATACTTCCTATATATATAAATGTATGAAAAAGTTTATCTTTGCGTATGAGATCACTAAGAGTACAAAGTGACTAGAAGTATAGCTATCATACTTCCTATATATATAAATGTATGAAAAAGTTTAGAGATGTTTTCAGCTAACACGCAAGAAGGAATGACATCCGTGTGACTTACAGAGATGATTCCCCAGAGGCCCCAGTGTACGTGACTTGCGAGCTCGTAGCGATCCACTTGACGCATCATATCTTCTATGTGAGCTTGACTTGCTGCCTCCCCTGATGCACTTAAATACTCTTTGATAAACCTTTCTCTTTCCTCCACACCTATTAAGTGGATAGTAAACAGTGTTAATTAAGCAAATAGCTACATATGCATGTGTAACAATGTCAAAAGCATCTATGACTTTCTCGAAAGTAACCAGTCACAATGCGTAAGATCATGACACAAGATAAGTGTCGAATTTACTAGAGATTCCGCACATGTTTAGTAGTCTACGCTTGAAAACAAACTGCAGTTAAGAACTCGTCAAACACTATAAATTAGGCGGTCGATATCGAGTTACGTACTGGGATTTGAAAATTCAAAGTGTATGCAAAACGCTTGTAACACACTTCATTTATACGGACATACGGCATGAACTACGTCCATATGATACTACATTTCGTAAGCACAGAGAAATTCGGGTTTGCGTCAGAACACAAAACATCAAGTAGTCAAGCTAAAAATGATGAAGTCTAAAATCATGTATAATGCATTATCACAAACCTGGATATTTGGAGTAATCCAGTCGGTGAGGGCAATCTGTGTGGTAGTCAGCAGTCATTTCACAAAAGTGATTCGCAATATCAAATGCCACCGGATTGTAACTTGCATACTCGTAATCCTGGAAGTTAACAAACTTGTGTTGCAGCAAGCATTATAAACACACAAAGATATACATAATAATACTGCTAACTCACACACACATATCTGTGTGTATGCACAAAAACAAACTGTTTGGGAAAAACGCACTATGAGTGTCAATGAGCCGGTCTCGTCGTCGTGCATGATATTCCCATATTGCAAATCGTTGTGACAGAATCCAATCGGGTCTGAAGGCAATGCAATGCTCTTCTCGAGGTCGGAAATCTCCGGTAGATTGAAACCGCTCATCGATTCAGGTGTACACAATTTCAATGCCTTTTGCAGCCAGTCCCTGTGCAGAAAACAAATAATTTCGTGAAATGTCATACAAACATCGGTGTGCTGTGTTTTACCTGAGACGACTCCAGAGCATGGGTTCGTGCGAAATGGGCAAATCGACATGGTGGAATTCCCAGAGCTTTGCCGCGATGCTAGCGGAGATTTTAGGATCGCGCAAATCGGCAAGCCGAGAGCGTCTATAGTGAAAACAAAAAACCGCCTGCATCAGAACAGATGTTTGCACAAACGAAACACAGTAGATTTCGCACTCTAAGAGAATGAAAGCGAAATCGTGAGACAAGAACAAGTGATAAGAACAGCAAAAAGATGCAAATTTTGGACAGAAAATGCCAAAAGATACAAACCCTGGCGTGAATAAACTCTTCCACGCGGCCATTCGGGAATCGGCCAAGAAGACGAGGACCCTGGCCTTTGCGCGATATGAATTCGAATGTGCGGATTTCATCCTCGCGCCTGAACAAGATATCGACACTGTCGCCGTAAATCCGAACCAGCGCCTTGCGCTCCCGTTTGCCATGACCGCCCGGCCAGCGACACTCGTATATGTGATTCGTCATGGCGCCTTTTAGCGGCCTCCACGCTACATCCAGTGCGTCAAGAACATCCGGCCATTTCCCAGCTAGCTTATGCAAAATAGGAAGAACTTCCTCCGGCATCCCTGTCGTCACGATTCGCTGCTCCTCGCATTGAAAATCGCCTTCTCGCTTCCATTCGATCTCATAGTGACGCATTCCATCGCTCCCATTGCAAGAATAAAATTCACGGAGATCCTGAAAAAGAAATCCTTTTAACCCTAGCCAGAGCCGCCACGTCACAGTTCATACTCGAGACACGTGTACGGCAGCTGTTGATGACTTTACAACATAATTTACAAGGCATCATCGATCGAATTTGAAAATCTTTAATTTAGGTGGGAAAGTTTAGGGCTAATCTGAAGAACCCTAAGAATGCAGAGCAGCAGCTAGGTGCAGGTAGGGCCTTCGCGGCGATCATGGGTGTGAGCGACGATGATTTCCAGCGCCGGTTTTTGTATTAAGAACACAACAGAAATCTAGAAAGCCGCCTCGGAAGCGCTGCCGGATCAAGGAGGTGGGTTCAGCAGCGAATAATCTCCATATACAATTCAGGTGCGTGGGATTGTCGGAAAGTAGAGATTAGAAATGGGACAATTTTGAATCGGGCTGTAGGAGAGGAGACAGCAGGAGCAACAGATAATCCCAATGGAGAAGCGGTATGTTGGAAAGCAGGAATTAGGTTATCTAAACACTCTCTTGAAAGTGTGGAGATTGCAGCGGCGACACAATCTGTAAATTGTAGGAAAGTAGATGAACAAGTTCACGGTGATGCTCATATGGATGCAACGGAGTATAGATATGTAGACGCAGAATCGCCCGAAAGTGGAGATTTGGGGGTTTTCGGACATGGGTCGGGCTTAGGAAGTGAGATGAATGCCCTATTGAGTCTCTGTAGAAACGCAGCTCCTGAAGAACACGTTCCTGAAGAGAATGATTGTGACGAGGACATTGTGGGAATTATGACACAAGTTCAGGTTGATCCAACACACGTGACTGTTCTTGAGGATATCACTAATCGTGTGTCAAGCTCCGTTTTCTGCCCCATCTGCAATGTCGACATCGATGGATTATCGGTAAAACAACGTGAAGACCATTCTAATGAATGTTTAGACAAGCTTGTGGAGCAACCAAAGGTATGTCTGCATATATTATATATAGGTTTTGATTTGTTATTGTTTTTGAAGGTTGATAGTGCTTCTCTTAAGGACCAAACAAAGGTATGTTTGCATCTGGTTCATTTCAGAGATGATTGTTATAATTGATTATTGATATCTTTAGGCTGATCCAACGTCGGGTACAGGAAACGTTGCTCCTGTGGTAGACTTTCTGGATAAGCTTAACCTCTCCAAATATGCTTCTTTGTTTATCAAAGAAGAGATCGACTGGGATACTCTACAATGGCTAACGGAAGAAGTAAGTATATTTTCTTCAATCTGTGTATACATATATCTAGTAACATTCGCATAAATTCAGCGTGTATCTAGCTTAACGATTGGTATCATTTTAAGAATATAGCAGAACTCTCTGTCTCTTTCTCCCTTGCTCTCTCCCTCCCTCCCCCCCCCCCCTTCATATACGAACACATTTTGCTTGTATACATGTATGGAGCTTATAACATTCTTTTAGGATTTATGTAATTTGGGAATTGAAGCTTTTGGGCCGAGAAAGAAGATAGTATCAGCGATCAAAGAGGAAAAACGAAAAGAAAATGAAAGAATCGGGGTAGCTGTTCAGAGTTCACCTGTAAAGAAGTATATTACCGATTTCTTGGAGCGTCTTCTACGACGTCCAAAGGAATATCTATTGGAACCTCAAAAATCCTTCCGGAAAGAATACGTCAGCTCACAAAGATAATCCTGCTGGTAAGAAGCAGAGGAAGACGGTTGGAATGTCAAAGTCTTCTGCAGAATTGCCAGCATGGAAAAACGTTCCTGGCACAAAATTCAGAGTGGTAAGTAATAGTATGTGTATGATGCATAAATATATCTATAATCTGACATTATACTACAAACAAGCTATATATAATCGATATATTTTACAAATGTTTATGTTTTTTACTTCTCTGCAGGATGCATTCAAGCATCTAACAAACGACTGTTCTCATTGGTTTCTCACACACTTTCACAGTGACCGTAAGTGTTAAAGTGTTATATATGCACCAGATAATATACATGAAATAATATATCAAGATTAAATGGAATATTATGTTGTTTGAGTACGCCGAACGTGCTTATATTATGTGTTAACACACACAAATATCCACAATCCTAATAGAACATTAGTATCTGATGTCGTCGTTGTCATATGCAGACTACCAAGGTCTCACCAAAGGTTTTAGATATGGCAAAATATACTGCTCCATGATAACAGCTCGTCTTGTCAACTTGCGAATCGGGATTCCATGGGATCGTCTTCATCCACTGGGATTTAATGAGAGGACGGAAGTCGATAGGACTTACGTGACTCTCTTGGATGCTAATCATTGTCCCGGTGCCGCAATGATCCTATTCGAAACTGACGGTAAGGTGCGCTTAAAGGAAGACACATACATATCCATGTATGCATCTATATGGACGTATATATGTATAGTATATATTAATATGCCATTATGATCAAACTAGTGTACAACATGCACTATAAATTATTGTTGTTATTTATTATCTATCATCGGTTTGCAGATTGTGCTGCACACAGGTGATTTTCGCTACTGTGAGGAGATGGCAAAGTTCATTGCTCCATTACCGTCCAGGATACATACTTTGATACTAGATACAACGTACTGCAATCCTCAAGTGAGCATTAGTTTACCAACTTCTTTTAGTATTTCAGTATGTTTAACTGTACACACACACACACACACAGATATATATATATATATATATATTAAAACACTTATATGTGTCTTTTCGGATAAGAAACTCTAACCTTTTTTCTATGTAGATTGTTTCTTGAATGTGTTCATGTGCTCTCTCTCTCTCCTCTCACACACACACTAATTGGATAGTATGTTTTGTAGTATGACTTTCCAAAGCAAGAAGCTGTTGTACAATTTGTTATTGATGCGATCCAAGCGGAGTCCTTCAATCCAAACACTCTCTTTCTCATTGGAACTTACAGTCTTGGTAAGTGTCATAACTTATACAAGCATAATATATCATATATTCATTTATACCTGCTTTTCCTTAAGCAGGAAAAGAGAGGCTTTTTCTAGAGGTTGCAAGGGTTCTTCAGAAGAAAATATACGTCGGGGCAGTGAAAAGGAAGATGCTAGCCTGCCTTGACCTAAACAAAGAAGATTTAAGCTTAATCACCACTAATGACTGGGAGAGCAGCATTCACGTTGTACCTTTGTGGAGCATCGCGAGCTTCAAACGCATGGCTTCCATTTCTAGACATTACCACGTAAGTATATGTACATGTGTACTCACACAGATATATATGTATATATATAATGTAAGTATATATACCTTTCTCATATGGATTTAAGTATATCATATTACATTTAAAGTTTGTAATATATTATTAAAATACCACACTTACCACTCTATATAACAAATTTTCATTCTCGGATTGTGTGTGTGTGAGAGAGAGAGAGAGAGGAGAGGGAGGTGGGAGACTATCGGAGCAGATTATCTTCTTTCTACATAGCGATTACGAAAACACACAATCAATAGATATAGATTTCATTGCAGAGTACGTACACACTTCTGAAATGTTTAATTGTGTACAGGGGAAATATAGCATCATTGTCAGTTTCTCGCCCACAGGATGGAGTTTTGGGAGAGGAAAGCGCAGAAATATAGGCAATAGATGGCAACAGGGAACAATCATTAGGTAACTTTTCCACACACGCACGCACACTTATATGGACGTATATATTTGCCAGCAACAAATTTCTTGAACTAGTTATGTATCATCTGACTTACACACAAACGCCATATAAACGCACACACACACGCACACACATGTTTTCAGGTATGAGGTTCCATATAGCGAACATAGCAGTTTCACGGAGCTGAAAGAGTTTGTTAAGATGGTGGATCCAGTGAAAATAATTCCGAGCGTGAATAACACCTCTCCTCACGCTGCTCAATCTATGGTGTCTTCCTTACTGTAGCAATGGATGTTCGAGGTCATTATCTTTAATTAAGCGCACATAAGGTATTTAAATATGTGTGCGTGTGTGTGTTTCTTAATGGTCGCTATTAAATAGTTTTTGAGAACTTTATTTGAACTGACTTTAGCAAATTATGAGCAACTAATCATATATATATATATATAGAGAGAGAGAGAGAGAGAGAGAGAGGATAATTGAATGTGTATAACCCTATTACGGTTCTTTATGATTATGCATATATCTTGTGTGCTTGTGTAATGACGTATAAACGTCATTAAGATTTTGACATAGCTTATAAATTTATGCATGAAGGCATGCATTTAACCGCGATGTGTAGTTTCGTGTACACAATACGTGTGCACACGATGTGTGTGTGTGTAGATTATACAAGGAATTTAAATATATGCAGATAATCAAAAAGCATAAAATTTATTTTTATTGTTTTCTCTAATTAGTTTTAATCTTTATTTATCTTACTTATAGTTTAATTTAATAAGAGTTTTTTAATTTTTAATTTTATATCCGGCTGAGGATTTGAAAATTGACAAATACATATTTATTAGGTATATTTGACTTCTTCAAACTTTAAAAATTAATAACTTATTATTTAACTGGTGAAACTAAAAAAAATTATGGATTAGTTTAACTTGAATTTTAAAAAATTATAAAATCAAATATAAATATTTTTATTTATTTTATATTTAATCTGTATTTAACGATTTAACTTCATTAACTTCATATTTCAATGCATTGTTTTTTTAATAAATGTTTATGTAATAAATCTTTATGGCAACACTATATTAATATCCTAGTAGAGAATATTAATGGTGTTACTAAAATTTAATTCTTTAATTTTTAATTTTTAATTTAAAAAATTTTCATTTATATTTCAGTTAATAACATCTTATTTATATTATTATTTTTCTTTTAGTCAATCTGATTTTATATTTTATAGGACCACATCGTTAAAAAACTGGCTTGCATGATTAAAACGACACATATCATATATAACATTTCAAAATCCTAATTTTATTTTTTAATTTTTAAAATTTAATTTAATTTAGATTACGGCTTAGTTAACCTAATAATTATTAATTTTTTTTACCAGATTTGGTAACTATTTTGAAGTTACTTTTTTTAGTCATTCAAAATGATTAGGGTTGCCTCTAAAACAGAGCATTCCAGGGTTCAGGGCGAGGGCAAGATGGCGATGGCTATGGCGCGGCAGCGTCTTCTACAACGATCGGCGACAAATGCAATCTCCCGGCGCTTTGCGCACATTGAGCATAATGTTGCATGTCTTCCCGGTAATAACATCAATCGTTTCGTTCTCAGGAGCCAGGAAGAAGTGGAACACGATCTGCGTATGTATTCATATAAATTTTATATTTCTATGTGTATCCGTGTGTATAGATGGCGTGTGTATCTATAAATTTAGGTTTGGGGCTTTTTTCTTGTTTGGTGTTAATCTTTTTATGGAAATGTAGATGAGATCGGCAAGTGGAAGAAGATCAGCTTCGGGATGACTATTCTCTGCCTCAGTTACGGGATTTATGTATACAACAACCCTGAGGTTCACGAACCCAGAAAGGTATGCTTTTCTGTTTATATAAATGCATATTCTGTTCATGTTTCGTACTTATACTATAATATTTTAAATTAAATAAACAGACGAATTCATAAGCTCAAAATGTTGAGAAGACTTTTCTGTGTTCATGGACCTATGCATATTCGGATTTATATATTTGATAAAAGAAGTATACCTTCAGGAATTTTATATACATACTATGACGGCCATTTTAGTCTATCGTATATATGAATACGCATTAAATCAACTGGGTGTGTTTCTATATATTTCTTTGCATATACATATACAACGCTAGTTTTGGGAGAAACATTTTGAGGTATAAATATAATATACCTTTTGTCATCCGTGTATTCTCTATACATAAATGTATATGAGGTTCATGAACCCGGGAAGGTATGCATATACATATATGCATTAGGAACGTTTTGATTTATAACATACAATAACCTTTTACTGTTCTTAAATAAAATATACATGATAGCATATGTAGCATATTGTTTCTGAGTTTCATGAACTCAGAAAGGTATATTCTTACTTTTTTTCAGAAGGTATATATGTATAACTACAGGAATGGGAGGAACATTCTGACTTAATAAACATATAATGCCTTTTATCGTTCGTGCATACATAGAGACACATACACATATCTCATTTGTTTATACACATGTGGATGTATTACAGTAACGTTTATATTCTGTGATGAAAAAGAGTGATTATTAAAAAAGTGGGGAATTCATTTTCACACACATATATAATGTACAGAATCCGTTGTATATACACGTGTGTACGCATTTTCTGACTTAATTCGTTACTTGTAGGAGTACCCGTACATGAACGTCGTAACAAGGATTTTCCATGGGGTGAGTATCTTTTATTTTGTGTGTGTGTGTGGGGGGGAGAGAGAGAGAGAGAGATTGTGTGTATGTATACTTGTTTTTTCCGTTTCACAGGCCCGGATCCTCTATTTGAGACCTTGTTTGGGAAGGAAGAGCATTGAATGGAATAGAGTCGCACCAAATAATCAGCATATAAGAGGTTTGTCTGCTGGTTGAACTATTCTATTTAATAGAAACCTGCTTTATTTTTTGTTGCTATTTTGACTTTAAGAGCATTAGTTAATTTTAATCATCATAAAAGATTGGTGGTTCACTTCGTCCGCGTTACCACTCTCGGATTTATATTAAAACAGAATGGTGTGTGTGTGTGTGTGTGAGAGAGAGAGAGAGAGAGAGCATCTCTATATATATACCCTTTATACTATAATATTTATATATTGATACAATATATTTGTTTAAAGATGGAGACTGTTTAATTATCTTTAAAATTGGACATATATTTAATATCCTTTAAAATAAAATAAAATTATAATGAATTATGTTTTATGTTTTATTTATGTTATACACTTTGTAAAATTCACGCGTTTATTCTTCCAGATAAAGATGTATGAATATCAGCGTATGTATATATACACAATATATATGAGCATCGTAATATATAGCACTAGTTATATATTAATATAATATAATATATATAGATACACATTTATACACATGTAATATAGATACACATTTATGAAAAATCTTTTATGATGTAGTAAAATCAGGACATTGGGAGATTATTCAGCTACTAAACTGTCTCATTGTAGGAATCCCAGCCTTCGGAGCACCCCGAGAGCCTGGTGATAAGTAAGATGTGAAACTCCACCATCAGTGTGAAACTTGTTATAATATGTAACACCCTCTAGGAATTCCATAGTTGTGCACAAGTTTACCACCCTGCTGTGGAAGTTTGACAATGTATAACCGTAGGGCACCACCACTTGAGCTTGGTATTCATGTATTAACGCCTTGACCGCTGCATCTTGTCCTGCAAATGCTCCCACCATCTCTGCCACTAGCTGCATTTTGTTTAATTAAAGTAACATTTGTTTAAAAAATAGTTTACTTACTATTTGGAAGATTTTGAGTCGAGCTCTGGTAAGATGCCCACCGAGACTGATGTAGCGAGAGGTAGTACTGTGGAGCTTGCAACAAGGAGAGCCATGGGAGACGAGAAGGGGTCGAAAGCCGGGTGGAGCTTGGTGTTGAATGCAGCATCCAAGAGGTTTGTAAACACTAAGCTGTTTATTGTGTGGCTGGGTTCTCCGAGAAGACCATGTAGCACCCTGGAAAAATAACAGTTAGTCACACGCACGCGCACGCACACACATCTTACTTTGAGTGAGCCAGAGACTGCGTGTGGAAGTTAGAAACCATGTCCATGATTGTAGTTTCGGGCTGGGTAGCGTTGATGAGTCGAGATTTGGATGCTGCAGTGGCATAGAGATAGTGCAACAAGTAGTGAACTTGGTGCATTGTGGATAGGAGCTCATGATCGGACTCTCTGTTGTAGCATGGAGTGCAACTGGAACAGCTTGAGTGGAGGAGTTACTGGTGGGCAGCTCCGTGGCGGTGTGGCGGTGGCGACGTGCAAGTGGCTGGTGGTGGTCTTGTGCACACCGGTGGCGGTGGAGGCGACGGACATGGTCGAGATACCGGACACTGTGGTGGAGGTGGCGGAGGTGGGACAGGACAAGGTGGAGAGATTGATGGTGGTGGTGGTGATAGTGACGGAGGTGGTGGTGGTGGTGTTGAGACTGGAGGTGGTGGTGGTGAGACAGATGGCGGCGGCGGTGGGGTGGTGAGACTGAAGGTGGAGGTGGTGGTGGTGGGAGACTGGAGGTGGGGTGGTGGTGGTGAGGACTGGTGGTGGAGGTGGTGGTGAGACTGAAGGTGGAGGTGGTGGTGGTGAGACTGGAGGTGGTGGTGGTGAGACTGCAGGTGGAGGTGGTGGTGGTGAGACTGGAGGTGGTGGTGGTTGAGACTGGAGGTGGTGGTGGTGGTGGTGAGACTGGAGGAGGTGTGTGGTGAGACTGAGGAGGTGGTGGTGGTGGTGAGACTGGAGGCGGAGGTGGTGGTGGTGAGACTGGAGGTGGTGGTGGTGGTGAGACTGGAGGCGGTGGTGGTGGTGGTGACACTGAAGGTGGTGGTGGTGACACTGAAGGTGGTGGTGGTGGTGAGACTGAAGGTGGAGGCGGTGGTGAGACTGAAGGTGGAGGCGGTGGTGATGAAACTAACGGTGGAGGTGGAGGTGAGACAGACGGTGGCGGAGGTGGTGACCTTGAAGGGAGGTGGTGGTGGTGACCTTGAAGGCGGAGGTGGTGGTGGTGACCTTGAAGGTGGTGGAGACCGTCCAAACTGTTGGGCACTTGTAGATAGGATGCTAGGAAACAGCAGAAGTGCCATTATTAGTAACCACCAAGAAGCCATTTTATGCTACTGCAATGAGACAGTTTGAGTATGGAGAGGGTTTGCTGGTGTTATATAGCGATTGTTTGTGCAATGCATACCTCACATTGTTTGCATGTACCCATAGTAACAATGGGAATATTCTCTCCACTTCTATCTTAAACTACCAACAAAAATTAACATTATTGTGTTGAAGTATGTATATTATGGATATGAGTGTACACGTATACACACACACACACACATACAGAATAAAAGGTTTTGTATTTACATTTATTTAGATAGTAAAAGAATAAAAAAGCCAAAAATTAAGACTGAAAATGAACTGCTGAATCCGGTTCAAGCCTGTTAACTCTAGCTGCTCCCAGTATATATTCAGGTAATTCATCATCCTCTTTAGCCTGCTCAGAAAAATGGACTAATTAAATTATAATACTAATATATATATATATATATATATATATATATATTATTGATACATATTATAAGATCACCTCAATACAATAGCTAAATCGACAACAAGGTTCGTGACATATCCAAGAACCAATCCTATAACTCCACGTGCAACTGTGGAAGATCCAATATCCACGTCAACCTACAAAGAGAATAATTTAATTATAAATAATTATAAGTGTAAGGTAACTACGGTAAATATGCAATGGGGCTAATCCTATAATTAAAATAATTTATTATGAAGCTAATCTTATAATAAGATAATTTATTATGAGATTAACCCCGTATATACCTTAAGGTAATTACCTTACACTAGTGTAAGGTAATTACAGTAAATACATAGGTTATCTTAAGGTATATACAAGGTTAATCATATAATTAAGATAATTTATTATGGGTTTATAAGATAGTTCAAATATGATTAGGTATTACTTTAAAGTAACCCACGTATTTACCGTAGTTACCTTACATAAGTAACAAAACAAGTAATTGTGTTACCTCCAAGAGATTATCCTTGCGGTAATAATGGCAAGCTACCGCTCTCCCCAATAGACAAGCTTTTGTTCCCACGGCTCTTCTGACTACCCAGTATCCCTGCATTACGTATTTAAATGTGTATATTTTAAACTATAATTATATATATAAAACTACAAGTAAAATAGTAACAATTAAGAATAATAAGTATTAATTTTACCACAAAGATGTTCTACATATATTTAACAGTTTATTTCACTGATAAACTCATAAAGTCAAGTTAAACCTTGTTAGGAGCCGACGTCTCTCTCGGTATTTTTAATACAATTATTTAAATGTTTATATTTTAAACTATAATATATATATAAAAAAACTACAAGTAAAATAGTAACAATTAAGAATAATAAGTATTAATTTACCACAAAGATTTTCTACATATATTTAACAGTTTATTTCACTGATAAACGTCTCTCTCGGTATTTTGAATACAATTGTCAAATGATGGAATTTTAATTTCAAAAAAATGATGGAATGATCAAATTTTTTTTGTTTAATTTATTAAACTACATTAAATATTAATTAATTTACCTCTACAATACTTGGAATAAGTTTAAACCGCGAGTTTCGGAAAGAATCGTCTCCATTTACAAATTTCTCAAGTAATGAACCAGTCTTATAGACCTGTCTGCCGCAAAATAAAATGCTAAACTGTAATTAGGCTTCGCAGGCACCTTATACACACAAATTACACAAATCAGCATACTAATACAAGTTTAAATATATATAACATTAAATTAATATATATAATTGTTAAATATAACAAAAAATTAGCATGTTAGTGTTTAATAGTTTAATGATATTGACTAAGTAAAATGCATTATTAACTTTAATTATTATTAATAAGAATATATGTTTACCTGTAAGTTAACAATGAAAATAAATGGTAATTTTTTGCCCTGTTCACCATGCACTATGCTATTTGGCTGTCTTGCTAGTAAATCAATTCTATGTGTAGACTTTAGCCAATCTACTGCCATTAGCTTCAATACAGGCTCACCACCAGAACCTAGAAAACACATATTTATAATATATAGTAATATATGTATTACTAAACCAAGCATTGTTAGTGTGCTGTACAGCACACACACACACACACACACACACACACAGATATATATATATATATATATATATATAGAGAGGAGAGAGAGAGAGAGAGAGAGAGAGACAGACAGACTGCACACACACGCACGTGCCTTAAGATTATCGCGTGTGTATGTGCGACCACGAACCATGAAACCTTTGCCACCTGGGTCTTCCCAGCAGTTAGAGTTCTTAGACTCACGAAAAGGATCTAATGACCCCTTAAACATGCTTAATTGCAAGTTAATACGCGGCTCATCAGCTAACAGTGGATTCTCTAGTTGAGCTATAATAAAAACAAGTTAAAAAGTAAAATACACGTCAGAAATGTATTTATTTAATTTAATTACAATATTTAAATTATATTAATTAAATATATTATACCTGTAGCATGAGCTAGCATTGCTGTCCATGGAGCTTTGCTGACTCTATGGCTTCCTCTCTGCAAAGGTACATGTTAGTTTGACACAGACTTTGGTGTTTTAAAGTATATTTATTAATTTACTTATTAAAACATTAGATTAATAAAACTGTATAGGTTTCTATAAATTTTTTAATTATTTGTAATTATTATTAATTATTAATTAACTAATAATACGTACCCGGAATGGGATATTACTAATAAGTCCCTCAGTGTCATCTCCAGCGTCTGGGTCTTCAGAGGCAATAGCATCTATAAAATCTTCTGTAACCTCCATATCTGTGGTGCTCTCTAAGGGTTTAGGAGTTTCTTTTGATATTAAAATCCGATCCTCTAATAAACTTAACTCCGCCTCAGCTTTGAAAAACTCTCTAAGCCCTTTAACGTATAAATTAATCAAAAATATATACATAATATAGTAAATATACATGTGTGTAACTGTGCATCTCTCTCTCTCTCTCTCTCTCTCTCTATATATATATATATATATATATATATATATATATATATTGAACTGTACACGTACTTTGTTCATTAGAACTACACAAAGTAATATGGATGTGTGCGTGCGTGCGCGTGTATGGTGAATACATTATGTTATATATTAAATAAAATATTAACAGTCAACTGTATACATACACACACACAAACCTGCAGTACGGCAAAGCAAAATGTACGGTACGGTCTTATGAAAGGCTGGATAGTAGCTCTTTTTCCATCTATTCCAGCTCTTCTTCCATCTCCCCCAACCCGTTGATTCAATCTCCATCACTTGTGTAACAAGTGACCTCGTAACCGTTGATCCTGGCCTCGTTGGCAACGGGGTTATCTCCCAAATCCCAGCTGTTTAACATTAATTAATCTAATAATTAACTAATATAATTCTTTTAAATGTACATAAAGTTTAAATACTAATAATTAAAAGTTACCAACACACACACACACATATAACTTACAGTTTAAGATAAACACGTCTGAATCCATGCCGTTTCGGTCGATTTCTGTGTGTAGTACTAATTTGCGTAATAGCTGCAGATTAAAATAATTAATTGCAGTACATAATTTAATTAATTAATGAAAAGTTTAAAACTTACAGTAAGAACCATCTTGATCACGCCGCCAGTAACGAGATATAAGAAAGTCTCTCCTTTTATACGTCCTAAACCAGCTCCAACTGCAACGCACTTGTGTGTGCACATGCGTGTGTGTGTGTGTGTGTGTGTGTGAGAGAGAGAGAGAGAGAGAGAGAGAGAGAGAGATTTATGAGTAGCATTTATCTCGTATTTGTGCATTATATGTACACATGCAATACTCAGATGATATACATGTAATAAGGAAAACACACACGCACGCACACGCGCACACACACACACTTACACACTTTTCAAAATATTGGGGTCGAAGGTTCCGTAAACAATATCTGCATGGCCATCTATTATCTCCACAAGCTCCAAGTCTCCTGTAATAACGTCCCACCTGGAAATAAATTTTATAATAAAAATATTAATAAATATATCATAATACTAAAATTTTAAAATAACAATATTAATTAAATATATCATAAATACTAAAAGAAATGCAGAGTCTAGGAATATACTGATGTCTTTGCGACTTGTCTAAGCTCATTATAATTTCAAATATGGCATCTGGGGAAGCATCCACTACACCCACAGATTTCATTATTGTGCCCCTTTCAGCCTGCACATTAATCAATATAATTTTAAATTATTTATTAATGAAATATAGTAATCTAATTTAATTAATTTACTAAATAGTATAGTTATTATTATATTAAAATCAATATTTTACTTAAACCGTTGTTTGTGACTAAGTACCTGAAGAGCTGCTAGATCCTCGAACATGCGAAGACCTGAACAAAACGTAACACGATATATTTATATGAATGTATGTGTGTGTGTGTGTGTGTGTGTGTGTCTATATATATATATAGAGAGAGAGAGAGAGAGAGAGAGAGAGAGAGAGAGAGAGAGAGAGAGAGAGAGAGAGAAGAGAGAGAGAGAGAGAGTCCATGTTCATGTATGTATGTACTACAAAAACACACGCACACGCACACGCACACGCACACGCACACACACGCATACCGTTTGGTGTTTGAAAGCACCTCCATTCTGCTTGATCAACAGCATCCCCATCCCGCTTATTAAAGTAATCATCGGTACCAACTTCTTGGTGTATCACAGATGTCCGTGTTCTCATTAATACATCAGGCCCTGCAATAAAGGTTAACTTAATAAAATATATTTAAAAAATAGTTAATAAATAATTATTAAATAATTTATTAATTATTATTCAAAATAAAAACCTCGTCCAATGGTGATAAGCCTGCTTAATCTTGATTTAGAACGAACTCGAGGTAAAGTCTGTTTGTTCCTGTCAGTGCTTCTGATTAGTTCCTCTGTGCACACACACACACACACGCACACACACACATATGTGTGTGTATACACATATACGTGGTGTACATGTATCCTAGATATGATTTACTTACTCGTCTCGGTAAGTGATGGTGCTGTTTTTCGGGCTTCAACTGTAGCCTAGTAGCAAGGTTTAAAATAATTATCTTAATTAGTAAATAATAATCTTAATAATAATGCTTAGTAATTTTTTAAATGAACAATGATAAATTTAATAAGGTTTGTACCTCATCTTTGGCATGTCGAAATGCCGCCATCCATTTCTCAATCTCCTCCGCACTTGAACAAGCAAACTGCATATTTAAAATTCAACAACAACCAATAAACTCATAATAATGCATATTTAACTCTTATTAATATTTTATATGTTAAGTTGTATAGACACGAGGGATATCTGTTTATGTATTTTAATCTTTTAATTTCATTTAAATTTATTTCCTGTATTTTAGCATATAAAATAAATAACCAGAGCGATACAACACGGTTAAAACAAGTAAATTATTAATATATATGAAAGAATTTACCTGAACAGTCTTGTTGTGATTCCTCTTGCTGTAAATCTTGAAACCGTATAACACCTGTATACAATATAATAAAAAATAAACAATAACATTATCAAAAATCTAGCTTAGTTATTTTATTTTAACATACTCTCCCATAGACAATCTGACGGCCAATCTCTGCAACCGTCAAGTGCTGTTTCACAATCCCCTTCTTCATAGGTTGCTGAAAGAAGAAAATATTAAACATCAATATAATTAATTAAATTATTGATTACTATTTAAGTATTAATTATAACTAAAAAGTATAACTTAATTAAAAATATCATTTATTTAATAAAAATAATGTTATAATAAAACTCACTAGGCCGGGCTCTTCCTGGGATCATTTCTATACATGTCCACACACCTCCCTTTGATAACCAAATAACGTGCATGACAATATTGAAGGTCCTTAGAGTTTATCCCAACGTGGTAAACCCAACCGGCATATGCATATGCCTCTGCTTGTGCCATTTTAATTAATATGATTTTCCTGGTCAAATATATATAAAATATAAATTTTATAAATCTTTAATATTTTATTATTCTTTATACACCAAGTTCGTTCTATGTGTATTAATTTATATAGCTTTTAATACTTAATCATTTATACTTGGTCGAGGATTTTTCTTATTAATATAACATTATAGAGAGACTTATAAATTTAATAAAAAGTTTAAATAGTTAAGAAATACATTACTGAAGTGAGAACTTAAGAGATTGCATATAGCTAATTCAAACACTATAAGTTTTAAAATATATCTATATATTGTTGTATAAATTAGTGAGCTATATATTAAATATTAAATATTATGGGTGAATGTTTTTCATACATTTATATTGCGGAATTCAAGCAAATTAAAACCTTTACCGCTCCAAGGATATTATAAATTATAAAAAAATTTCTAGTTTAATAAGTCTATAATTTTCAGTTTTTTGATATTCGTGTATATAAAGCAGCTTAATTAACAGCCTAAATATACAAAAAAATTACATTTATTTATACGACTACCATGTAAAATAATATGTTTGTGCTCATTAAATTATATAATAAAATGCATTATATTTATATTTAAGCAAATGTTTAAACATAATAAAGAGATATTGAGAAAACCATCCAACATACACATACACATATATACATATACATGTGTGTGAAATGTAGGCAGCTTACCAGAAATCACATTGCATATATGGAGCAGATGGCCATAGCTAGAAAAAAAACTAGGGCTCCGAGTTTAACAACACCACTTAACCATGGCAGTTGCAATTAACCGGTCCTAACAGCATTAAGGAAATATTATTTAATAATCTGTCAAATGAAAATTTCTAAAACCTACAAAAGAAATAAAACAGATATAGACGTTCTCCATGAATCTACAGCAACGTTTGTTGATATGGAAATTTATAACTTTTTACATATTTAAATTAATTTATAAAACATAAAACGTAAGGAACATTGATTAATCAAATTATTCAAATTATAAATTAATTCTGAGATTAAAAAAATTATTTATATAAAATTCGAACTACGTGTTGAAACGTGAAGTTTTCAACACTAGTAAAACCGTTAATGATGCTCTTATGTAAAGTGTGTAGAGAGGCAAAGGATCATAGGGTGGTTATATAGAAGATAGCAAATCCGTTTCTAATATAATTTAATAATTAATGGTTTAGATTTTATATTTAGTAATTCTTAAACAAGTTTAAACTGTAAATGTGCCTATATTTTTTTATTAGTTTTAATAATATTCAAGTTCAGTATATGTATATATACAAGGATTTTGAAAACGATTGTATGTGTGCATTATGAATATATTGAATATTTCGTGTTGCGTATTAAATTAATATTAACATAATTTAGTGTAACTTAGTTAATATATTCAACGTGTAGATACACTAAACAAATGAGAATGTATGTGTGTATATTTTAGTTATCATTGTATAATTATAAGACCATTTTTATATTTTTATATTTTAAAATGCAAGAGAAGTAAGAAGCTCACTTTAATCAGAGAAACAAGAAATATTTCAATCCATTTATGTACACGTTTATATTTATATAATTTGGCTTTTAATCATATGTATAGCCACTATATGCATATACAATTTACAAATACACCTGCATAAAAATTTCCTTAAAAAAACAATTGTAAATATATTAGAATACTGATACTTATATATTAGAACTCTACTAGAATATAGATACATGTATATTTTTAATTATGCGTATTTAAATAGTATTAGTATACACATTCAATGCTTGTTTAAGAACTTATTAATTGCAAACAAATCTTTTTTGGTAGCTTTAAATAACATAGCATTGTATATTAAGTTTTAAATGTCAATTTACTATGAATGCATATATCTATATAAATTTCTATAATTTCTATTATAAAAATAAAATAAAATCACAATTATTTTTATACTTATTCGTGGCATGTTATAAGTGCACAGCAACATTATATATGAGTTTTTTTTTATATTTTTTATATTATAATATATTTTGTGTGTGTGTGTCTATATATATCTATATATATATAGACACACACGGTCAATGAGTGTTTGTGTAGCCTTACAAATTATAAATACGTCAAAAGAGCTGCATAAGGACAAGGCTAACTGTTTAACATCAATTAATCTCAAATTCCTTTAATAATATAGTAATGTTTTTTTCTTTTTTTAATTTTATGTTTTCCTAATTACTAAAATTAAAAGTGATTTAGTGAGTAATGAACTGTTTATCATCCCTTGTAACTCAATATAAAATGAATATTACTTCATGAAGTAATATTTATACTGTTAATGCCTTATATTTTTATTAAAATTAATGTAAAATTAAATTATACATTATTATTAAATATCAATATTAATAGTGTTTTAAATAAATTTTAATAACATTAATTGTTCTTATTTAATTGTACATTTATAATCAATGTACAGTATTTTAATCATATTTAAAAACCCTACGATTAAGCAAAATTGATTTTAATATAAAACACATGTGAATAAGTTTTTGTTACAAGAAAAAATACAAAGAAACCTAAAGAAACAACATAATAAATTAAACATAGCATAAACTTTTACTTAATATTTTTTGGATGTAACTTGAACTTGAAATGAATTAATTCGATGTTCTTTAAATTGCTACGGACAATCTTGTAACTTTAATAATGTTAATAATTAAAGTCAACTTACAAATCAATTTATAATATCTTAAATCCCTTATTTCTTATATTGTTCATCATCTTTATAGTATATACACTAACTTCTACATGTTTATAAATTGTAACCAATTAAAGTTTTTGGAGTTTAATTCAAACTAATAAACGAATTTCTTTCATAGAGTGAAGCATAAAATATTTGATTAAGTGCACATAATGTAAGCTTTACAACTTAAGTATATGATAACCAAATGATTTTTCCATTAATTCATAGAAAAAAATTTCTTTTATTTACTCTTAGCAAGATCTTTGTTTAATAGCTTTTTAATATTGTTTTGAAAAAACAAAAACATTAAAATGAACACTTAACTTGGTCTTGAGTTCATCATTTTCATTACAATATAACATAAAATAATTTTGTTAATTATTAGTAGCTTCTAGGATATCAAATTAAAGGTAAATGCTGTTCATACGATGCATCATATATCATATTGCTTTCTTTTTCGAACAATATTTTTTTAATCATAAGTCTTTAATAATGTTTCTCTAATAATAAATCATATCAATAAATGTAATTCTTTACAACATTATGCAAACTCTTCACTATTTTTCAAAAATAAAACTAAAAAATACTTCTTCACTTAAAAAATTCTCATTAAGAAGTCTATGTGGAATATGAATACCTTGTGACGTGAAAAACCATTTTGAAAATACTTATATCACCAATTGTCTTAAATCATTTAACATAAGCAATAACAATAAGCATGTAGGTAAAACGAGTAGATGCCACTTTAAGCAACTCTTTGAACAAAATCGTTAATACAATACAAGTAACTTAGGTTTTCTAATAATACATCATATAATCTCATCAAAAGCTTTTAAGATATTATATATTATTCAATGAACCTATGACACATTTATGGTTAATAAAAAACCAACGAAAAGCCAAAAGAATTATGTTCAGCTTTTAATGTCTATAGCATGAGATTGAATGTCAAACAATGGAAGTTTATATTATAAAACTACCTACCACATGGGAAGCAAGCGAAATTCATAATATGTGGAGTTGTGTAAAGATGGAATGTGTAACGTAAATGTTATCCTCTTTCCATTTTGTGTTTAACATTCGAAGTTAGACATTGAAGGGTTTGTACGGTGTGTTTCGTGTTATAGTTTTATTATGACTTAACCCTTTACTTTAGGGTTTGACTATTTTTACTTACTGAGTTGTGTGATGAACCCTAGATGTAAAAGAAACAGGCCTGCATAGTGCACTTGGATATTTAGTGATGGTTCAACCGAGTGTCATTAGGTATTTACAAGAAACTCTAGACGAAACTAGCACTTCCATTTAAAAAAACTCATCCTTGGTTTGACGTTCCAAAATGTATAGCTTGTCAAAAAAGGGTTAGGAACACCCCTAGGGTTGACCTAGCCCTAAGGTTGCCCTAACCCCATGCCCCCCCCCCTCATTTCATTAAGGGTTGGCATTTTCGTGCCAGCCCACTTACTCATTTAGGAAAACAGACTCGGGGGGGGGGGGGGGGCGCTCTGTCACATAAATAAAGTAGAATATGTGTAGTGAGGCTTCAAAAGAGAGCTCGTTAATCTCTTATCGGTGCAAGCTAAGCTTGTGTCGTTAAGGCGCAACCATTTGTTATGCCGTCCTAATAGGGTATGTCCCACCTTTGGATTAGACTATCCTTATTGATGGCCTTTGTGACCGAGTGTGTCACTTTTAAAGAGTTAGTTAAATTCTTTGGTCCAAAAACTTGCTCGCAAGCTCAAAGACATTGCTTAAGTTCACATTCTGCAGAGCTAGTGGTTAAGGCCTTGCTTCAATCGCCTTAACCACGCCAAACTAGGAATGATACATGTAGCCTAGCTAGTTTGCATATCCTAATTCACAATGTGAGCCTCATTCGTGGACTTGGTCAATTTGGGGCTTAAGTTCCTAAAGGTTGGGTTTCTAATATGGGTTACTTTGCCAGACTTCGTGGGGTTTCTAGAGAGGGGATTCCAAAGTTGGCATTTGGCAAGCCGCCTTTGTGGCACTAAGTAAAAACTTTGACAATTGATATATCAGAGCAAGTTCTTTGCGATCAATAGGACTGCTTTAAGTCATAGGGTGTTTTACCGTTTAGATAACTCTAAATTCTTGATCTACTTTATCACTTTCAGTTTAACATGTTTATATTTTGCATAGAGAGTTTGATCATATGAGTTATTAATCTTTGGAGAATATTATTTTGCTTAGTGAGTTTATGTGAAATTCTAGATATGATTAAAAATCTTATGTTGGTTCAAGCTAATGTGTGTGGGTGTACCACATGTGTAGGGTGTTTCCAACTCCATATTGGGAATATTCTAAGCATATTCTCTAAGTGTTGAAACTAGGGTTCAATACGATGAGCAAGAGAAAGCAACCAGAGCCTAAGGTGGAGAGGGATGTCGCAGAGGCTCAAAATGAGGAGATGGATGAAGCTAATCCATGTCAACCCCATAAAGTTAGACAGTGGTCTGGTTGGCGAGAAATAATGATGGATGCCGTAAATAAACTTTAAGGGAATATTTTAAGGTTGAACGATCAAATCGGTAATGTTGCTGATCTAATTCTAATGGTTACCACATTATTAAATGTTTTACAATCAGACACACGAAGAAAGAAGAAGAAACATGATCCAAAGTCATGTTCCTCTGAATCAAATTCGTTGGCAGATGAAGGTGGTAGTGGTCCTAGTAAATTCAGTCAATCAAGCTTTTGGAATTTTTAAGTTCAAAAGACTACAAAATTCTGGACGACTTGTTATATAATATAAAAAGTTATTTTGAGGCTGCTTCCGTGAGAAAGACAGAAAAGGTTGCGAGTGCCAAGCAATTTCTCAAAGAAGAAGCTAAGACTTGATGGCGGATAGTTGAAGGTGAACCTGAATATCGAAATAGCTAAAAACACATGAAAAGGGAAATTAAAAAGCAATATATGTCAGATGACCTTGGGTTGCGATTGCGTGCTGATTTGGTAGCTTGTAAACAAGGAGTTTGAGGATGTACAGCGTTTGGTCATGAATATGAGTGATGATGAAGCTCGAAGTTGCTTCATGACTAGCTTGAATTAGAAGATGCAAAAAGAGATCATAAGGTACAAGCCAACAAGCTATCGGGAATGTCAAGAGGCAGCTCAAAGGTTTGCTTATGGCATATCGTTAAAAGACTTGTACAATAAGGGAGAGGAAGCAAAACCCATTTCATTAAGGGCTGGCATTTCTGTGCCAACTCACTTACTCATTTAGGAAAATGGCGACGGCGACGGCGGGCGGCGGGCGGGTGGGCGGTGGGGGGGGGGGGAGGGGTTTTGTTACATAAATGAAGTAAAGTATGTGTAGTGAAGCTTCATGGGTTCAAAAGAGAGCTCGTTACCAAGCTAAGCTTGTGTTGTTAAGGCGCAACCCTCTGTTGTGCTGCCCTAACAAGGTACGCCTCACCTTTAGGTTAGACTATCCTTATCGTTGGCAGGATCTCGCCTTTGTGACCAGGTACATCACTCTCAAGGAATTAGTCAACTTCCTTGGTCCAAAAACCTACTTACAAACTCAAAAGCATTACCCGAGTTCACATTTTGCAAAACTAGTGGTTAAGGCCTTGCTCCAACCGCCTCAACCATGCCAATACTTGTAGCTCGGCTAGTTAGAGTATCCTGATTCACAAGGTGAGCCTCGTTTGTGGACTTGGTCAGCTGGGGGTTTAAGTTCCTAAGGGTTAGGTTTTTAATATGGATTACTTTACCAGACTTCGTGGGGTTTCTAAAGAGGGGATTCCAGGGTTGGCACCTGGTAAGCCACCTTTGTGGCACCAAATAAAAACTCTGACATTTCTCTTGCACTCTTCTTCACACGCACAACAATCTATGGGCAACTTCATTCTAACATAACTTTTTGTGACACACACCCCACACATTTATGGATAATAACAAATCAATTGAAAGCTAAAAGAACTATGTTTAGCTTTTAATGAGAGAGAGAGTTCAACTTTTAGCATGTTTTCCCACTAGGGCTTCCATTCAACACGTTATCAATAACTAGTACATTCCATAGTTGGATATAAACATTACACAATAAATTAGTATGTTTGTTTTAGAAACAAAATTCTTACCAATTGTATTACTTTATAGGAGATGGATAGACAATGAACTTATTGACAAATGCAAGGAGCCAAGCGAGAGATTTAATCTATTTACATTCCAATGTCCATCAAAATGAATGATTTTTTTTAATAATTTAGTAAGTGGTTTTGCTATACTAGCCAAAAAAATTTTACATGAGGAGCTATGTAAAGATGAAACCACATATAATGTAAATGTTATCCTCTTCATGTTCTTTGTTTTACATTCAACATTGGACTTCAAACGGCTTTCTTTTACAATCATTTTCACATGCACAATGACCTAAGGGTAGTTTCATGTGTTTTTGAGCCACTTGTACTACTTCTTTCATAGTTTGGTAGTGAAGGAAAGCCTTTCTAGAATATTCAATGACTACTATGATAGTTGTGACATTGAAGGTACACAAAGACACTTCTAGAATATTTAATGACTACTATTGTATCTTTCAATGTTGATTGCTAAACATTAAACATCAAATTAGGAATATTTATGTTACAAATTTCTGAAATGTTATATTTACATTCTTAACCAACAAAATTCATAACCAAGATGGAACCACACATTTTTGGCAGTTAAGGTAACAATAACACTTCTCTAAAGCATTTATTGCATATTTCATGAGTGGCATGAGTTTCTTCATACTTTTTGTATATTTCTCATTAAAAATCTTTCTTTAACAATTCTTATTTATTAGAACATCCTAGTTAATAAACCATCACCGCGCGATGTGTTCAAAGTTCTCCCAAAAACTCTAATGGATTACCAATAGCTTTTCTCTACAAATAAAAAAATGTAAAAAAAAAATCAAAAAACTAGCAAACTAAAGTTTAGTTTTTCTTGATCCTTCTTTGAACATTCAACATTAAGTGTCTAACAAGTAGGTAACATGATTGTGAATGCGAATATTTATCCTTACCCTCCTCATTCCTTGAACTATTTCATAAAGTTCTATAAGTTGTTTCTCCTTGACCTCTCTTTATTTCTTTTTTATTCCTTGTTCAACATTTGCATCTTGACAAAGAACAATAAACATGGAAGTAAGTATGTGATAGGACCTAACACAAAAAAATTTATCTCATGTTTTTTGCTTGGAGGGGGCAACTCAAGTTGTTGTGATTGTTCAACATTTAAATTTTAATAATGAATCTCAAATAATGAAGCAAGTACACAATAAAATGACCCCATCCTCCTGTTGATCCTCCCCCTCATCATACTCTTTGTCCTTGCCTGCTCAATCTTGCACTTTGTTTTGCACGTTGTTCTTCTTTGGTCTTTGTTTTTTCTTCTCTTTTATGTCTTCTATGCAAAAACAAAACGTAATAAAAGTCTCATCTATTTAAAATGAAAGGTCCATCATTTTGAGATAAACTACTTCCCATTTCTTCAATGCTTGAGCAACTTTTATGGTAAGCCTTGTTTCACTACTCATAAATGTAAATTTTGTTTTAAGCACGCCTTTTTTGTCATTGCATAGCTTTTTAAGTATATCTCTATCATATCCATTGATGAATTTTGCATTAAGCTTCTGCTTTCAAATGTTTAGAGTTAAACTTTCAACTCTCCACTCTAAATGTAAAACTTACCTCCTCTTTTTATTTTCCAGTGCTAGACCTTAAAAATGTCATTTGCTCTCTGTTATAAATTCATAACTAATGTAAATCAAAATTGTTAAAGTTTTAACACCCACACTGGTGTCAGGTGCTCTACCACTGAGCTACCTACCCAGGTTGTGTGTATATTGAACCCAGGACCTCCCACACCGGTGTCAGGTGCTCTACCACTGAGCTACCTGCCCAGGTTGTGTGTATATTCAGCTTAGTTTTAATATATTAAACCACGACTAACCTTTAAAGATTTGAGTGGCCAAGTTATACAATAGACCTAGGGTTTATAATTAGTAAGGACACGAGTGTTTTACCACAGTAATTACATGTTTAAGTTACAATGTTAAATTATAAGATCACAATCAATGCACAGACTCTCTCTCACATACACACAATCAATATATATTTATAAAAGGAGAATTGGGGCATTTTGAGTACTAATGAGTATTCACAAGTTTGAGTTGTTCATTTGTGCTCCTCCACACGCATTGCAAATATACACTGAAATTTTACACTGCACTATATGATGTACATTTATGTGTTATATATACATGCATTTCAATGTTTCACTATTTACATACACATGCGTGGTAAGCCTAGACGCAAGTAATTATCTTGGTTAGTAAATAATAAGCTCAATGATAATATTAATTCCAATATGAATAATACGTTTAATGAAATAGTTAATAGATAGTAATGAGAAACGGTTAAAAAAAGTGCCTATACATATCAAGTAAATTGAGAAATAAATTTAGATAAATAAATGAGTGAAAATGAAAAATCATTACATTGAACTTTGTATATATAAAATATTGAGCTTCTGTAAGATTCTCTAAGTCTGTTATCTTCGAATTGCTTATTGAAATTAAAACATTTTAGTGGAATTTTAAATGAACATAATAAAAAGTGGCATATATATAAAAATATAGAATTTGAACTGATTTAAAAAATAAAAAATAAAAAGTTAAATATTTAAATTAGCTAACCACATACACAATCTATAATGAATGGAGCGGGCAAACTCTTATGCCGAGCGCCTGAGATCATGCAGGGACTTAGAGCAGGGAAGAAGAATACATTCCCAGCTTATAGGCGACCCATTGTGCTCCCGAGACCGTATGCTCGCCAATCTATGCGTAGAAATGTACGGAAAATGCGGTGCAATCGAATACGCTCATGCCGCATTCGAGACAATTCAACAACCCAATACATTCTCTTGGAACATACTGCTCCAGGCATATGCCCAGAATGGGCATCTGCAGAAAGCGGAGGAAACGTTCTATAGAATTCCTTACAAGGACCTCGCTTGTTGGAACACCATGATATCAGCATACGCACAAAACGGGGATCTCAAACAAGCCACCGGGCTTTCCAGTGCATGCCACAGAGAGATGTCATCTCTTGTACTGCAGTCATACAAGCATATGCCCAGAAAGGGCATATCGAGGAGGCCGGAGCGTTGTTCCGCTCCATGCCGGAATGGAACGTGGTCACGTCTACTACAATGATCCAGGCGTTTAGCGAGAGCTCTTGTGTAGAGAAAGCAAGGGATATCTTTGAGAGTCTCCCGGAGCGGAACCTCATTGCCTGGACTTCCATGTTAGCTGCATATGCCCAGAACGGGCATCTGGAGATGGCCAAGGCCATGTTCCATACAATGCCGGAGCACGATCTCGTCTCGGTCACCTTGATAGTTATGGTATACGCACAGACTGGGCAGCTTAACGAAGCTAAGGAAGTGCTTGATTACATTCCTTTCCATGACATAATCTCTCAGTCTGTAATGGTCGACGCATATGCACAAAGTAACCAGCTTGAGGAGGCAGTGTTCATATTCAAGCAAATGCCGCTTCACAACACTGTCTCATCCACCTCTCTCCTGACCGCTTATGCACACAAGGGCGACACAAAGCTAGCGAAACAGATATTCGACAATATGCCTGAGAGAGACCACATTTGTTTGAGTTCACTTGTAATGGCTTACGCACAGAATGGAGAATGCGAGCAGGCCAGACGCTTGTTCGATACCATGCCGGAGCACGACATGCTTTTAGCGACTGCGGTTTTACATATGTACTCTCTCGAGGAGGCAAAGGCAGTCTTCGATGGTATGATGGAGAAGGACATAATAGTGTGGAACGCATTGCTTGTGGGATATGCGCAACATGGTTATATAGAAGACGTGTGGAAAACATTCAACTCGATGCCGGAGCGAGACACGGTCTCGTGGAATGTCATGGTTGGGGTGCACGCCCAGAGTGGGCACGTTGATGAGGCTCGGTTGCTCTTCCAGAGAATGCCTATATGGAGCTGCCTGTCTTGGACGATAATGGTTGCTGCAAATGCCCAGACTGGGGATGTTGGAGAAGGCAGGAGAGCAATGGGTTACTTCCATAGAATGAACATAGAAGGCGTATTTAGTCCTGACGAGATCATGTTTATATGTGTGTTTAGTAAATGCGGTCATGCCGGGTTGTTCGAGGACGGACTGAGGTATTTCAGGTCGATGACATGTGACTTCGGGGTTGTACCGATTGTAGAACACTTCAACTCCATGGTAGACCTCCTGGGACGTGCCGGTCAGCTACAGGAGGCAGAGGAGCTTATAAGTTGCATGCCTTTTGAGCCGGACTCGAAGACGTGGGGAGCGTTACTCGGCGGGTGTGGGATACACCGTGATGTATACCGCGGGGAACGTGCGGCGGAGAACGCATTGAAGGTGAACCCCGAGGATGACGGGGTGCGAATGCTGCTTGCGAACATTTACGGCTCCGTGAAAGAGATGGTGAACTTGAAAAACTTAGTCAGGAGACGAACTAAGGGACTTTTCTGAGTACATATTTGACAAGAGCAGATATAATGACTCGTTCTCAGGATCGAGCTCGATAAGACGCTCAGAAGCCCGTGCGGCCCTCTGGAAACTCCCATGCATTCTGCAGGAGCTCAAGTAGCTCGTCCACACGACGGTCCCGGGGACAAAAGGCATCGTGTGAATGAGTTCTTCGGCTTCTTCCAGTTGCTTTGCCCGGCCGAGTACCTCCACCATGCAACCGTAATGGTCCGGCTCGGGTAGCAAACCATATAACGTGATCATTGATGTGAAGAGTTCGTGTGCCTTCTTCACCTTCCCGCCCCGGTTGCATCCGATAAGAAGTCCTATAAACGTGTTACCTGTTGGAAGGAGCCCTTCGAGGTTCATATATGCAAACTGCTCCAGCCCGGTCTTGTAAGAACCCCCCTCGGCAAATGCGGATATCACCGTGTTCCACGAGATGACGTCCCGGTCTGGCATCAACTCGAAGACCTCCTTTGCACTTGCCAGATGCCCGTGGTTCGCGAACGCCGCCATCATCGTGTTCCAAGACGCGAGCTCTGTGTGTGGCATCGCTGTGAACACCCTCCTTGCTTGCTGCAGTTGCCCCTTCTGGGCATATGTAGCAAGTACAGCGTTCCACGATACGACGTTCTTTATCGGGATCTTATTGAAGAAGTTCAGTGCCTCATCGGATTTAGAGTTTGCCCCGTAAGCTTGCAACATCAAGTTCCAGGAGAGTATATCCTTACATGGTATGTCTTGGAAAGTCTCTAAAGCGGAGATGAGATGCCCATTCTGAGCATATGCGGTAAGCATTGCATTTCCGGCTACTGCGTCGTGTTGTGGCATTCTGATATAGACCGCCTGTGCTCCGGCGAGATGTCCGGCTTGGGCATATCCGACTAAGACTGCTGTCCAGGAGATTACGTTCCGGGAAAGCATAGAATCGAAGCAGAACTTGGCGCCTTGTAAATGCCCATTCTGGGCATATGCCTTGAGAATTATGTTCCAGGAACGACATCTGGGTCTGGGATTCTGTTGAAGAGATGTATTGCTTGGTGCAGTGACGGAACTGGGCATATGCGGAGAGCATTGCATTCCAGAGTATGTGTTTGGGGAGGAGATGTGATCGAAGACGTGTTTGCGTGTTCGAGGCTGCCGCATTTGGTGTACATGTCTATGATGAGATTGGCGAGGAATGTGTTTGTGGAGTGCCTGCTGTGGAGGATCTTGTTGTGTGTTTGTGTTGCCTTTGAGAGGTCTCTCTGTGCTGCGCATTCTCGGATTAAAGATGTCAAGAGTTTTATGTCTGTGGGGATGCATATGTGTGTGATTGGCGCCTCAGTCGTCGTTGCCACATTATTTTGCTATTGCGTTCCAATTTAAATTTGCACCGTTGGATCTGGCTTACTAGATTTACAATTATCAATAATGAAATAAATTAATGTTCTATGTAAAAACTTAGAGATATATTTTTTAAATTATAGAGAAAAATCCATATTAATATTCAACTATCTTGATGTTTTTTTTCTATGATTTAAAATACTAGAGAGGCTGTATAGTTATTTGTTATCATAATTTTAATTTAAAGAAATAATTAAGAGTTAAAAAGTTATTATGCTACATGTCAGATGTGTATGTGTGTGTGTAGTGTGAGAGAGAGAGAGAAGATTTTATTAATCTTCAAAATTTTCAAATTTTTTTTTCTTAAATTCACTTTTTGAATTTACATTATATATTTAAAGATGCACCGAATATGCTTTTTTGTTCAACGGAATTTTAGGGTTTGGGTTCAAGCCGGCATTGGGGGAGATTGATCCTCCAGTATCCACATTCTCAAAAATTCTCTTCTTCTCCCATGAATCCCGCAGAAATTTCTACATTTTCTTTCAGAACACTTGAATTCTCCTCCATTTTCTTCAATCCAGTGTTCTGTTGTAGATGATCCATAGAAAATCTGTACATTCTATCATATTTACATATGGAAGGAAGACGGGAGAAGGAGGAGGTAGCATGGGTACGGAGGAAGATACGGCTGATTGCGGCGGACTCTGTGTGGACAGAAGAACATTCAAGGATCGTGTTTGATTTTCTACATAAAAACGAGAATGCAAGGATGTTTGCTTACTTGAATCGAAATGGGCAGCTACATTGCACTTCTACACTTCCCAGCAAATGGACCGAGGTATATACACACATATACACATACATATTTGTACACAACAGGCACATGACTTATATATAAATATAATGAAGCCACACACACACACATCTTATATTGTTGTATGTGAGAGATGTTTTCTTATGTTCAGGTGCTGGTCTTCATGCGGGACACAACACAAGCTGTCAAAGCACGTAATGTGCAGAAGCTCATCCAGTGCCAAGTTATTAAGGGTAGTCCGGTGATGCAATGCTCCATTTGATGCAGGTATACATACACACACATGCACGTATTTGTATATATATTTCATGTGTATTTGAATGTAAGATGTAGAGCAGTTGTTTTATATTCGAATGAATCCAGCATATGTACTTCGATACCTCTGTAATCAGTATATATGGGTGTGTGCGTGTGTGTGTGTGTCTCTCTCTCTATACACACACACACATAATGCAATACATAGACACAACGACACATACAAAAATGTACTTGTTTTTGTATCCATTCACTACTTCGTGTTTATATATTGTCTATAGATAGCGTGTGTAAACTTGTATTAAACCAAGCTCTCATAAATCATACAAATACAATGCAGGATATGTATCTTCCTTTGATGCTTGAAGATGAGACTTTACGGGCGAATATTACTAAGGATTTCGCTGGGGAGCTAGGATAAGTTCATGGCTACTTTGACAGAGTCGTTATTTGAGGCGAAAGGACAGACTATTTTGTATATTCCTCCGGTGAAGCTGCTTGACTTTGTTGGAAATCAGGCTCCGGATAAAGAACTTGCTCAACGTTTAGAGTCCATTGTCATCCGCTGGACACGCCAAATCAAAGAAGTAATCTGTGTGTGTGTGTGTGTGTGTGTGTGTGTATACATGTACATATGTATAAATGTATACACATATATGCAGGTATTATTATTTAATTGTAAATCTTATTTGATATTAGGTGATTAGAAACCAAGAAAGGTTTTCCGAAGTGGAAATATCAGGTCCATTAGCAGAAGTGGAGTTTTGGAGGAGACGGAGTATCGATCTCAGTGGAATTCGCGAACAGATAAATCACTCGGTAACTTCTCCGTCCTTTGAAAAGTCCAACTGGTAAATATAATTATTCATAAATAATAATTATTACTATTAATATACTACATAAATATAATAGCAAATTGTAGGTGCAACTTGCGTTCTAGTAGTAATAAATTTGTATAACATAGACATATAATAACTTTTGATCGTTCAGTATGCACATTGTGTACCACAGAGTGTACATACTAACTATATACATATACCACTTGTGTATATTACATAGTTTATGTTTATAAGGACTTTATTTGCAGGGAGTTGCTGCAATATTGAAAATATTAGAGAAGCTAAAGTCTGCATATCTTGGTCCTTTCCTAAGTTTATCGAGGAAGATCGAACAAGAGGCTGTTATTGCTGAAGAGAATCTCAAATTTTTAGTTACTATAGAGGTTCTCTCTCTCTCTCTGTGGTATGTTGTTTGTGTGTGTAGACACAGACAAACATCGGATGTTTCTTTTGTGTTAAAGGATCCATGCAAGGAGTTGGGGCTTCCAGTGTTCGTGAATACCATTTGTTCTTCCCAAGCTCTTGAAGTGTATTCGTATGATTTGGAAAATCAGCCCGTTTTACAACACGTATGAAAAAATAAGTGGTCTCTTTGCAAAGGTAAGTGATTAGATCATAATAAATGTAAGGTTGAGAATGAGCTTAGTTTATTGGCTACTATTAATGTAGTTTGTTGTTTGAAATGTTGATATGAACACACACGCACATGCACACCAAAACTAACATTTGCAGGTTAGCAATGAGATAATAAGCAGATGTTCTGCGGGTATACCTCTATCTGAAATATTTGAAGGAAATGTGGAGTTATGCAAGCAGTCCTTAGAGGAGAGTGTGCAAGTAATCTCTCTCTCTCTCACAGACACGGACACACACACACACACACACACGCACTCACGCACTCACGCATGCATGTCTGTAAGTCTAATAAATATACAGGCATGTGAGGCGTGGAAGCATATGTACATAGCCATGATGAGAGCTGTTGCGAGTCATGAAGGGAAAGTAAAAGATGACAGTGAGCTTGTCGATCGGACAGTATTTGCAGCTGTTGAAGCTTTTCTCCAAAGATGTAGAGACATGCTTGAGGTATGAAATTTGTGTGTGTGTGTACATACTCTCTCTCTCTCTCTATGTATGTATGTATGTGTATCTATGTATGTCATGTGTCGGCTATACAAGTTTATATGTACTAATAAGACAGCTATGTAGTCTCATTTAAGTTATTAGTTTTTTCTGTTTATAGCTAATTAATCTACCTATCTTTGATACAGGTCTGTGATGCACAGAGACAGTTTTCACCAAGAATGAAGCTTCCTGTATTTGGAGGCACAAGAGGCAATACATATAATGTCAAATAGTTTTATGTTATATGTTTATGTAAACCATATAACAGTACTATACGTGATTGATAACAGTACTATATCATATCTTATTTATTTTGATTATAGGTGTGGAAATTACTAAATCAATGTTGGAGCTACAAGATACATTTCAAAAGCTTGTCTCGGGGTTACGTTCACTTTCATACAATTTACTGGATGTAAGAGTTACTCGGTGGCATGATGATTTTGCAAAGTTCAAAAGCGGCATTCAAGACCTCGAGGTGTGTGTGTGGCGTGTGTATGAGTGTGTGCGTGTTTACACTTAAATTTAACTGTATATGTGCATAGTTCTGTATCTAGTAACATAATATTTCACTATTTGCTTACATGATACATAATTTTCTTCTTTTTTGATTGAAGGTGCTGATGCAAAACGTAATGTTCCTTGCATTCCGTCACTCGTCTTCATTATCGGAGAGTATAGAACTTCTGGAGGCCTTTAAGCTGCTTGCGTGCCGAGAATCCATTTGTAAATCTGTCGAAAGAATGGGGTCTCAGGTAATATATAAGTATTATCATTTTCTATATCATTAATTTCTGGTTCACTACATTGCCCATCTCTCTCTCTCTCTCTCTCTCTCTCTCTCTTCTCTCTCTCTCTCTCTCTCTCTCTCTCTCTCTCTCTCTCTCTCTCTCTCTCTTCTCTCTCTCTCTCTTATATATATATATATATATTATATATATATTCTTTAGGTACAACACAGACTGAACATGTAAATACGGTATACTGTATTATACATCTGATCCTTTCTCTCTTACACACACAGTGTATACTCTATTTTAAATCTAGGACTTGTATATCACCTTCCCTCTGCATTATACATGTAAGACTTATATCTTGAGATAATCGTTTCATATAATCATAACATAGATATTTGTCGTATTATAATATTATAATTATTTAAGGTAAAGCGTACAAAAATTAATTATGGTAAATATCAAGTAAATCTCTCATAGAAACCCCATGTTTTTCTTGTATATTAAATTTTGAATACAATTAATCACTCAAGAAGCATTACCAAGAGCAGCCTTTCATGTTGTAGTATACATACATATACATAAATAGTATGCATAAGTACCACCATTGGTGGCATGGAGTAGTATATTGTATATACTGTTATATTGTAGTCTACAGTAGTCCTATATTCTATTCTTTATGTATATTATATACACATTCCTATGGTATATCTATCTGTTTATCAATTTGGGCATTTATATAACTTACCATGCCGGATTCGTGTGTGTGTGCGGCGCGCGCGCGTGCGTTGTGCATACGTGCGTGCGTTTAAATATGGTTTGTGTATACAGGTGTGTGCAGCATTCGGTCAGGAGTTAACAATTATGAAGAAACAATTTGACCAACTTCGTAGACGGCCTTTGATGGATTACTCACTGCCACGTTTTGCTGGCGGTGCTACCTGGGCATTGCAATTCCAACGCAGGTAATTATTGCGCATGCGCACACACACGCAGTATATGTAAGCAGGTTTGCTTAAACTGGTGCATATAGCTATATATGCACGTATGTAAATCAAATGGTGTCATTACACTCTGCATTTAATAATATATACTTATAATTGCAGATTACAAAAGCCAATGTTGCTACTGCAAAATGCTGCACCGTATCTGCTTGAAACTACTGATGCAGTGGATATTCACACGCAGTATTCTCAAATGATGGCTTCTGTAGATCAGGTTGTTTCTCTATTTACATATTATATTTTCTACTGTAGGTACAATCAATGTATGCATATAGATACCCTATATAATTAACATAGCATTTATAGATCTGTATAATGCATAAACAGGTGTGTGTGTGTGTGTGTGTGATGGACACAGCTCTACAAGGATATAATAAAAGTTTGAGAAACAATGCTTGTGAAGCATGCTTACTACTAGATAATAATCTTGGTGTAATAAATATTTAGTACAAATTAATTAATTTTCTTTCAAATACAGTTTGTACAAAACCAACATGCTGAATGGGTTGCTAGTATTGATCCTCTTATTGCTAAGAGGCTTGAGAAGAGTTTGCTAGACGATGGTGGCGATGGGTTTTATGTTCTCAAGTTCGACCCCCAACTACTTGCTATCTTTCAAGAGGTACATACATACTCATAAACATGGTTGTTACATATACATCACATTAGCCCATATATAATGTAAAGGACAGATGTAAAAGTTTTACATCCAATGTGTAAGTATAGAGTGTAATGTAGCCTATATTTTACTATAGCTTTTAATACGCAGGCACTATTGGATGTCTCTTGGTTGGGAGATTCCTGAAGTGGCAATGAACTTCATCAATGAACATAAAGAACTTCGAACTCTGCGTGCAAATGTTTTGATAGTAATACGCGATTGTAATAAGGTATGTTCTATCATAGATATCATATTCATATATAGATATGTGTTTTGTGGGTGGGGTGGAAATATAATACATAATTAATGCAGTAATCTCTGTTATGCAGATGATTGATAATCTGGATCTTGAAGAACGAGGTCTTATAGCCGAACATGTTCTTAGGCTTAAAATAGTATTGGTCCTGGCCTAGACAAGGTATTGTGTGTGTGTGTAGAAAGAGAGAGAGAGATGTTTAGGTTAATTAGACACACACACACACACACACACACACACACATATGTATATATACATTAGTTTAATATAAATATATTACAGCTTACGTGGGGTCAGCAAAAAGGGGAGCTGGACAACTTTCTACATGAGCTTCGGTTTAAGAACCATGTATTGTATGCATCAACTGCGCAGTTTAGAGCAGCTAAAAAGAAGATTAGTCAGATTTGTGCAGCAATTAGCGACTCCTGGTTGATAAGCATAGACAAGAAGAGGATATATGATATTGCCGAGTTTGCCTCCAAACAGGTTCGTGTGTGTTGCTAGATATGCATGACCATACATACGTTTGTAAAATAATGTAGATATGTATATACATGTGTATGTATGTATGATATACATAAGATGTATATGCTTATTTTATATACAGGTGGAGCACCGGGCTACAACGCGGGATCGGTTTGAGAAGGCATATGTCACTATAAGGGAGACTATTGCTATTTCTAATAAGAAATGCGAGAGTGATACCCCTGAAGTGCATAATAAGTGGGAAGATTACAATAAAAAGGTAACACACACACACACACACAATTATATATCAAAACAATATCATAATAAACATAAAAAGTGGGTGTACAATAAATAGGTTAACTTCTTTTGGTAAGTCAAAATAGTAAATGCATTTAAATTAACATCAGTATACGTGGACATAAGACATTCTTAAAGTATATTTTCTAAACAAGGTTTGTAAAATAGTATATTAATTAAATTGTTATATTTATTAACTTTGAAAAGAATTACTTTTTAAATTAAAATTAATTACCTTAATGTTGCAACTAGCATAATATAAAACTGAAATGTACTTTCAAGGAACAACATATCGAACATAATATTTTTATGGTATATATACGTATTTTATTCTGCAAAAATACAATTATAGATATTATATACACTATAATTTAACTATGAACATGGAATTTGCAGGTGGAAGCATTCATGGAGACTTCATTAAGGAACTGTGTAACTAAATCACTAAATGAGCTTTCTAATGCTCTAAATGCTGACACAAAGTCTTCTACTCCGATGTTTAACGCTATTGGTGTCCTTGATAAAGGAACTGGACGTGTTCGCCTTACACCTTCTGTTCAGGTACACGTGTGTGTGTGTTTGTTTGGGTATATAAGTTTGTATTCACATACAGATGGACACACACACACACACATATGTATATGCATGAGCATGTTGTCATATTGAGATGGTATATAAATTAATAAAGTTCAATTTACACACTACACTAAAGAAATAGTAATACCGCACACATAAACACAGACACAGACACACACAAATCTTAGTTAGTTAGAATACGAATGTGTGTGTTTGTGTGCGTGCGTGCGTGTGTCATGTATAAGACATATATTGCATTATATTACGGAAATTAGATATATAATATATTATTCTTGGATATGGTGAATAGCATATGTCTAACATGTATATTTGTTATTGTGGCATTGACAGGAGCTGTTGGAGATGATACAAATAGTGGCAAGGGAGCTTGTTACGGTCATTTCAGTAGTTCCGCGCTTGAGAAAACAGAATGGCCCCCAAGAGACTCTTCCTAGTTTTTATGAGGTTTGAAATTATGTTATCACACACACACGCTTGTGCGCACATATATATAGTATCAACCATATGTATAAAATATGCAATACCTATGCTCAATCTGTAGATACCATATATATGTATATACACAGGAAGGGAAACTCTATAGACATAGATGTGTATATATGACATCTATAATGTAGGCACTATACACAGCAAACAGGTCAGTGCGCGCGCGCGCGTACGCTGTATTGTTTAGTTCACTATACACGTATTTAGGCTGGACGGTACACACACAACAGTACTTACTATATGAAAACGCTATACTGAATAAATAGGACTCTCTCTCTCTCTCTATCTATGTGTGTGTATACACACACACACACACACATATGTTTTACAAGTTTTATTTGTTTTTCTTAATCAGGCGATAGCATCGGATCAGGAAGAAATTCTCATGATGATCTCAGCCGGAGTGATTGGAATTACTGACAAAGTTCAACAATACTTACAATACTGGGAAAAGAAATATAGAACCATATGGGACCAAGATAAAGACGCATTTATCCGAAGGTTAGCTTAATAAACAGTATGTAATGTGTTGTATAAATACTATATCCTCGTATATACATATAAATGCTATACCCTCATACATATATGTTTATTTATATTTGATTTTCTCTTATACTACCTTATGCAGATATGAGCGTGCTAAAAAGCCACTTTCTGCATTTGAGATGATATCTTGAGATATCGAGATCTGCAAGAAGACGTACAGGTATGGATGTGTTTACGTTCTCCATAAACAGTAATGTACGCATGTCATAATCTATATGTATATCAGTGATATAGGATATTTTGACTGGTATAACTAGTATATAGGCAGAAGAAGGTATAACAAACTTGAGGTTTCTACGGATAGACTGTGGACCTCTAAAGCAAGCTATAATTTCTCACTGTGTGGCCTGGGTCTCCAAGTTCACGTAAGTTTCTCAAGAATATCTCAATATATAGAATATTCTCATGTTCGTCTTCTGCAGGACATTGCTTAATACGATTGCTAAGACGGAACTTGAATCTATCTACGCGTATATGGAGAAGTAAGTGTGTGTGCGTTTCCAAACAAATTTACATACGTTTGACATTGAATATGTATGTATCTAGAGTTCATGCATATTTACTATAGCTATATATATATATACACACACGTATACAGGAATAAGAAACAACAAGAGGAAACCAGAAACACTAGACCAGCTTACAGAGACGGTTAACGAGTGGAAAGCCGTCGTTGATGACCGTCCCGCAATGGAAGCAAAATTTACTCCTATTGAGGAGAAATACGATACTCTTTTCAAGTTCGAGGTATGGATGGATGCATATATATAAAATGTAATAATCATTAAGACATATGTGTTTGTGACATAATATATATCCGCACGCATGGGCATGCATTTATGCGTTGTAATGTGCATTAAACTTCAGGTTATGATTCCCGACGACGAAAAACTTCTATTGGAGAATCTTCCTGTAGAATGGGAGGTATTCCAAGTAACGCTTCAAGAACTCGAGGGAGAACTTGAGCAATACAAAGCTGGCTTTTATGAAACCATTTGTAAAATGGTTGACACTTTCGTTAAAGAGGTAAACTTAACAGCTATATATGCATAACACATACTGTATGTACTTTCTCCAAGGATACGTACCGTGCTTCTTGCACACAATATTTATTTAGATTTATGTATGTAAATATACTCTCTGAGTCATTTTATATGCTTGTTTTTTCTAATCTGCACAAATGCCCTTTCTTGGCATCGTAATTAACTACCAGAAATTGTATATATATGTGTTGTTATAGGTATCGGAGACTAGAGCGTCTTTTGTGGAGATATCCCATTACCACTGCAACTTCGGTTGCGGATGCTGTTAAATTCATAGAAGAAGAGACGGCAAAGGTACTCTATTATAAAGTATCTTATATTTCGATGCAGGTATTTATATAGGTATATTGTTACAAGTTCGACCGCTACATAGATAACGCACATACATACATAACATTTTCTTATATATATGTGTGTGTGTTGTGTGTTGTGTGTGCATGTTGCGTGTGTGTGTGTGTGTGTGTGTGTGCATGTGTGCGTTGTGGTGTGTGTTGTCTTTACGTGTATGTATGTAGAGAAACATGTATGTATAACTGGTTCACGAGTACGATTTATCTGATTTTATGTATATGCATTGTCTATTCAATCCGTATACATCTTCAGATATATAAATGCTATATATGTAAGTTCTGTGTCTGTGATGTGTAGCTAGATATGTGTCTTTATACGCACACACATTTATGTAAACGGATATCATACATATAGACAATTTTCGTAGATGTTGTGTTTGTATTTATACATAAATGCGTATATGCGAGTTTAACTTACCCATATATAGACATGCATTTATAGCAATTATTTGCGTCTTTAGCTAGGTATATATGTCCACCAGAGAGAGAATAAAAGATGTATACAGTTTAAAACACTTTAATCCTTGATTATAGAGTTTGAGTGATGTTTGTTTTATGTATAATGTATTTGTGTATTTGTTGTGTATGGATATGTATGGGTATGTATATTTTACTGGTTATTACAGGTTGAGGCATTCCAGCAAAGGTCACATAGTCTATGGGCAGGAATGAGTATATTCGGAATGGAGAAACTCTCAAACAAGGAGAATGCTGCTACATTAAAGGAACTCGAGCTCCTCAAGGGAATGTGGCACTTGAAAAGAGAATGGCAAGACGCCTTTGATAGCTGGAAAGATTGCCTGTTTAGCGAGCTAGATGCAGGTACTCACTCAACGACATACCTTATATAGGTGCATGACACAATACGCTTTAAGCGGGTAGGCACTTATTAAACTTTGAAAAGTTAACACACACACACACATGTTGTGCACAAATATGCATGCCATACATCTATATCGTATCTGGTAGTATTCATATAGACATATATCTAGATATGTTATGTATATAGAATTATGTGTGCGTGTATATATTATATCTGTACGTACATACATGTACATCCACATGTGTAGGTATGTGTGTGTTATATCCATGCCATACATCTATATGCTTTTGTTGTAAGTTCATATTTGTAACCCATACTTGAGTGTATATTAATATGCATATATATCTTTATATCTGTGCATACATATACGCATATACATAGACCTACAACATGCATATATCTTCGCACAAGGACTCCAATCATTTCATATATATACAGGTTCTATGGAGTCCTCGGCTTCGATCTTCAGTAAACGTGTTTTCAAGATTGGTCGTGATACCAAGGGGTAAGTATTTTCTATACTAAGACGTATATTCATACATCTACACACATGTATACACAGATGTGTGCGAGGGTCTACACTACACACATAAATGTTGCATGTCATACATAACTTGTTTACACCAATCCAGTGAAACAACTCTCGCTGTCTCTCTAGACACACATAAACATTTATATACATGCACACGTATAACATATATGCGCGTGGAGTGTGTATTTAGTACTTCTTTGCAGATGGCAAGTCTGGCAAGACTTGAAGGAGACCATTGACTCATTTAAGTCAACGCTTCCATTGACAGTTGACCTTCGAAATCCAGCAATGAGAATTCGACACTGGGAGCAGCTCATGGAGACTGTTGGTCAACGTTTTGACCCATATTCAGACACATTCACTCTTGCTAAGGTGATATATAGTTAAATATTAGTTAACTATAGCTATGTTTAGGCACTTACGTGAGTATATACGTTGTCAGTATGATTATCAGTTATGCCTATGTATTATAATTTTACTCTTTATGAACTACAAAGCTTGCTTATATATAACTTGTGCATTTTCAAGTATATTAGCTACTGGCCGTACATCTATGGTTGTGCTTAGTTACTTCTATATTAGCTACTTTATACTTTATTGTTTGTAAATAACACACACACACACACACATTCTGTAGCATCACAAGCTTTTAAGTGAGATATAAGTATACATTATGTGGCATGTACGCTATATGTGAATGGTTTTGAATATGCATTGCTTTCTAGGTTGCTGAGCTACGTTTGGATCTTCATGGAGAAGCAATATGTGATCTGAGTAGCATGGCAAGTAAAGAACTTGCAATAGAGGAGTCTATTGAGAAAATTCGTGACGTGGGAATCGATGGAACTTGATATGGGCATTTATCGTGACACACCAAGAGTAAGTTACTTAAGATGTGTTTATATAGATTGTGTGTGTGTGTGTCTCCATATATATTTATTTGCATGTGTGTAGGCGTTGATCTATATAACTTATAGATATCCACCTGCATTGGAGACGCACACACACAACATATGGTACATTGTTATTTACAAACACATTTTTATACGTTAAACTACTGGTGATGTCCACCCGCCATCTCATATGAGTATCATGCATATACGTACGTACCTATGTATATACATGTATGTATGTCTATCTATGTATGTATGTATTACCATATTCTTTTTACAGATATACAAGATAAAGAGTACAGAAGAAGTATTTGCTGTTCTGGAAGAGCACAGAGTTTCTTTATCATCAAAGGGAAATAGAGCACATTTATTCTTTGCCAAGGATATAAATCGATGGGAGAAGACACTCAGTCATGTCTCAGAAACCATAGAAATGGCGGTCCAGGTACGATATTTATTATACACACGTCATGTACACTCAGTCTTACATACAGGTACAGTATGATGCTCTTTATATATCCATATAGACCTGCTTGTATATATCTCCCTAGGCTTGTTTTGTGTATACAATTTTACTCTGATATGTGATATTCGTACATTCTTACATTTTTTTTTTCTTGTATCTATGTATAGGGTTTATACATCCATATACGTACACACACACATATATGTCTCTCTCTCTCTCTCTATATGTGTGTGTGTGTAGGTTTCTCGGTCATGGGCGTATTTGGAGAACATATTTGTTGGTTCAGAGGATATTCGTAAGCAGCTACCTGCTGAGACTGCTATGTTTGACGGAGTTAACACTGTTTACATTGCTGCAATGGATGGATTATATGTAAGTGCAATTAATTAAATAAGTACGATGATAAATATATATTATATATACTTCACACAATTAACAGCTACTTTCTTATTACGATACTGTTATTTTTATATACTCCATATATATCATGTATGTTTATTCATATCTGATATACATTACACGCTTTTATACACACACACACACAAACACACTCATGCACACACAATAATCTGTGTTGCATTACAGAATACTAAACTCGTGGTTAAAGCGTTAACCGTGGAGGGTTTGTTAGAGTCGTTAATTGACATGGAAGGTAAACTAGAGAAGATTCAAAAGTCATTAGAGGATTATTTGGAGCAAAAGAGGCAACAGTTTCCACGGTTCTATTTTCTTTCTAGTGATAATCTGCTGGAAATTCTGGGACAAGCAAAAGATCCTCGGAATGTGCAGGTATGTGTATATACATATACCTATATATGTACGTACTTGTACATATATGCGAACGTACGTATATCTACATATATATGTATCTATATATATTTTGTACTCGTGCTTATACATGTTAGACACACACTATAGGCAAGCGTTACACACACAGCGACATATTATACTACAGCTGTTATGTTTATACACATACATGTATGTGTACTTATGTATGTATATGCTGTTCACAGTCAGAAATGTACATATTTAGTGATATAATCAACACACGCACACACATTTACATTTGTTGAAATCTATGTATACGTATTACACGTATCCTTCTATATATTTATACACACGCACATAAATTCTCTTGAATATTCCGTGAGAATATATAAAAAAGCCGCATGTACATACACATCTGTACTAAACAACTACATATATACATGAGGAAATACATATGTAAACATCTGTGTTCTCTTGCATAGACATAAACCCCAACATACATATAAATGGATGTAGATACAGACAAATGTGGCTTTATGTATGTATGACATATAAATGTTCAAAGACATAGTAACAATAACTATATCAACTTATTGTCAATATTATGTTTTATTGCAGCCGCATTTTAAGAAATGCTTTGAGGGTATAAAGAAACTGGAGATGCATGCTCCTGGAGAGGAAGGCCGTAGACAGTACGATACAACAGGAATATTCTCCCCAGACGGCGAGTATCTTCCATTTTCAGATGTTTTAGTTCTTGGAACCCCACCAGAAGAATGGCTTAACAGAGTAAGTTATTTGTATGTATGTCTATGTACTTTATATGTATTTGTTATATGTAGTATGTTACGGCTTATATACAGATACATGTGTATACATTTTTAAGAATATATGCATACATGTGTGTTGTGTGTTTGTGTATGGTCTATGTGTATATATTTATTATTAAGTATAATATGATTATTTTGACAGGTGGAAGCTGCCATGACTCAAGCTGTTCACATGTATATCTTAAGAAAGCACTCGAAGATAGCAAACTTGCAAAGAAAGATAAATGGGTAAAAAGAAATGCTGGGCAGTGTATCATTACGTAAGCACATCTATGTATATATGTGTACTCGTATATACGTATGCCTGTGTATATAATATTTTAGTTTTGCTTCATAACTAAAAAACTTGGACGTATGTATGAACATATATACACATAATTGTGTGTGTGTGTGTGTGAGAGAGAGAGAGACGTGTAGGGTGTTATATATGTATATATATACGTATATACATTTATATACAGTGCGGGCAGATAAAATGGACATCAGATTGTGAGAAAGCATTAGCTTCTGCACAAGAAGGCAACAAAGGGAGCGTACGGAAGCTAATGAAGAAATGGTTAAGCTACTTAAACAAGCTTACGGACATGACAAGATCTCGTTTATCAAAGATCGATCGTAACAAAGTGGTAAATTTTATTTAATAGTAATGATGTGAAACCTATGTAAAATTTAACTATTCGTTAAACTAACTTAAGTTTTAATTTACAGACTTCTTTAATTACGATTGAAGTACATGCAAGGGACGTGATTGAGAAGTTAATGAAAGTGGGATGTTCTTCGCCCAACGATTTCGAATGGGCTTCCCAGTTAAGGTTTTATTGGGAGAAAGATGACTGTGCAATTAGACAGGTACAACTGTGTGTGTACGTGTATAAGAAAGATGATATTATAAGCCATAAAATACGTGTGTGTCTACACACACACACACACACATACATACAAAATGATTCTAATTAGTTTTAAATTGCAGGTATTGTCCGTGTTTACGTATGGGTACGAGTACCAGGGGAACAATGGGCGTCTTGTGATAACCCCGTTGACGGATAGATGTTATATAACTCTCGGTGCAGCCTTATTTACACGACGTGGTGGTAATCCACTAGGCCCTGCCGGTACAGGAAAGACTGAGACTGTCAAAGATTTCGGCAAAGCTCTTGCCAGGTACGAAATATATACATATACACACATGTATGTACAGGTTTCGGCGTATGTTTAAAATATATACACAATACAGATGTTTTGATGTCAAATTATGCATGCAAATGCATACAAACATATGTATCCGCTTAACTTATTATGTTGTATAAGCATATCTTTATTCACACATACAGGTGCGCTCGCGCGCATACACACACATTGTTGTTTGCAGATATGTGATCGTGTTCAATTGCTCGGATGGTGTGGACTATAAGATGACAGGAAAGATGTTTGCTGGGCTTGCACAAACAGGTGCATGGGCATGTCTTGATGAGTTCAATCGTATTGAGGTTGAAGTGCTCTCTGTGGTTGCTACACAGGTAAAATGGTGTCTATGCATGTGGGTGTGTGTATGTGCATACACATGCATAGATATCACATATCTATAGGTATATACTCTAATCTCTTATATTCGATGTATGCGATGTATATACATCATACACTAAATACATGTTATACCATACCTAAAACGGACACGCATACATAGGCATGTGTCTGTATGTGTAGATATAGACACCCATACATATATAAGGAAGACATACATGTGCTTAGAAAGGCATACATATCTATACTTTCTATCTATATATGATTCTTGTAAGCGTTGTATATTGGGTGTGTGTGTGGATATGTGTAAATGTACATGTATATATATGTATGTATGTTTCTTATTATTTTACGTTTCTACGAGTACATATGTATACATCTTTATGTAATAATATATATTATATATATATTATATATATATATATATATATATATATATATATATATATATATATATATATATGACTACATTCATGTTGACCTTTCTACACATTTATATATACGTATACACATGCTACAAACTCATGTGTATAATAGAGATATGCAAGAGTGACACTCATTAATACACATGCACACGCATAAACGCATTATATGTAGATATAACGCAGCTGCACGCACTTACAAGGATGTTACATACAGATTGCCAGCGTGATGGCAGCAATAAAAGCAGAGCTAAAACGTTTTGTGTTCGAAGGCGTGGAGATGGTCTGATACGTACGTGCGGGATATTCGTGACAATGAACCCAGGATATGCTGGCCGTAGTGAGCTCCCTGAGAATCTCAAGGCTATGCTTCGCCCTGTTTCTATGATGGTCCCGGATTTCACACTCATTGCTGAGAATATGCTCTTCAGTGAAGGCTTTCGCTCTCCGCTAAGGTGCGTGCGCACGAGTGTGTGCGTGTATGGATGTGTGCATGTATATAGGAGCATGTGTACGCATGTAAGCACACTAGTTACATGTATATTGTGCGTATTCTTCGTCTATATACCATATTCATGCATATCTTCTATATGTGGGACATGCATACATACATATGACATACCTAGTTCACCTTTTTCTACCCAGAATAATACACATGCATACATACATACATAGTTCACAGAATATGTTATATGTACGTTGTAGTCATGTGTATATATATCTGCAGGCTTTAGCAAAGAAGCTGGTGGCTATAATGGAGCTGTCACAAAGGCAGCTATCTAAACAAGATCATTACGACTATGGATTAAGATCATTTTATACCTATAGCAAGAGCAGCAGGAGCAACAAAGCGTGTAGACCCAGAAATGGTACGTGCTACATGTATATGTATATGTGTTGTATATACGCATGTTATGAAGTTATGGCATAGACAGTATAGTAATCTATGCCACTATATCTATATATTGATAACGTCCACAGACAATCACACACATGTTTTTATACAGGTGGAGGATGTTATTTTGATGGCTTCTATGAGGGATTTGATTATGCCAAGCTTATATATGCGGATTTCCTCTTTTCAATGCACTACTTACTGATCTTTTTCCTGGAGTCGATCTGCCTCCCAAGGAGAATGATACTCTTAAGCATGCTTTGGAACAAGAGCTTCTTGCTAAAGGGCTTCAAGTTGTTAATGCGTTTGTTCTCAAGATTATCCAGGTATATAACATATACGTATACATGCGTATACAACTGTGTTGGTGTGTTTATTTTGAATCTATATATACATGTACATGTATGAGACATACATACATATGTTGTGTTTATGCGTTTCGTTTATGTCTGTGTGACTGTGTGCTTGAAATTATACTTACATGTAAATGTATATATCTATGAGTGCATGCGCGCATGTATATACACACTGTATGTATATATGGAAGGAGGTAGATATACATTCCCTTATGGTACGTATTTGGTTGCAGCTCCTGTATATGGATTAGATGTATTATATAATGCGTATATATACACATACATACGGGTGCATGCACATATATAAACGAGGTAAACCTACTTATTAGCACATCAATTTCATATTAAATTTGACTTATATTTATTCTTTTTACAGCTTTATGATTGTATGTTAGCACGGCACGGGAACATGCTTGTGGGACGAACAGGCTCAGGTAAATAGTAGTTGAAAATACGTTTGACACTGGATATGATACGACAGTATAGCACACAAACAATATATTAGATCTAAATGTTGTAATGGATATATGCATATAATATATATATATATGGTGTGTGTGTGTGGTATGCGTGTGCGTGTGTATGAATATATCTATATATGTATGTGGGATTAACAGGTAAGACGGAATCGTGGAGAGCACTGCAGCGTGCTTCAGGGAGATTGAAGAAAGAAGGCGTGGAAGGGTTTGAGAAGTCCACGTCTACATTATGAAACTCATTAGCACTCTCTAATGACGAGATTTATGGAGTGTTTAGCAAACTCACTAATGAGTGGGTTGACGGAGTCTTAGCAAACATCATGAGGTACGTACTTTTTCGTATGCACTATATGTATATATGAGAGTGCATGCCGCATGTGTTATTGTAAACCTACTGTGTATACATGTTTGTACAGATGTGTGTGCTGTGTGTTTGTATATAGATTAGACATGCATTTTTAACTGTGACGATAGATCTGTGTACATGTGTCTGCTAGGTGTATGTATATACACTGAACGTGTGCATCGGATGCATGTATATATATGAATCTACATATTTCTGTATATATGTCCTCACATATCTATATGTATACCTAAACGTATGTGTTTGTATATATATTAATAAAAACTGTAAGCTACTTTATAGGACGATCTGTGCTGATGAAAGTCCGGATAACAAGTGGGTTATGTTTGATGTCCTGTTGATACGCTCTGGATTGAATCCATGAATACACTTCTTGACGATAATAAGATTCTTACACTTCTCAACGGCGAGCGTATTTCCATGCCCAATGTGGTAAGTATATTACACACACACACACACACGTATGTATATACACATGGCCAAACTAAAGAAGTTAATCACTTTAAGTAGTCAAGCTCCAGACCTTATTGTCTGACTACATTAAGTGTATACACATGGACATATACTAAGCACATGTGTATACAAACGTAGACCCATATCCATAATTACCATTGCGTTTATTATATATTTGTTTGTTTATTCTGAAGGTTTCCTTGGTGTTTGAAGTGGAAGATTTATCTCAAGCATCTCCAGCTACAGTGAGTCGTGCAGGGATGATTTACTTAAACGTGGAGGATTTAGGATGGTGGCCTTTTGCTGAATCCTGGTTGCAACGTAAGGTGGCTTCTGGTGCAGATCAGGTACACACGCGCGCGCGCGCGCGCACACACACACAGACGTTTGGGTATGTATGTGTGTACTTATACAAATAGATATGTGTATATAGAAACCATTGTTATATGCATCTCTTAAATGACTCGTGTAGTCTATGTGTAGGCCTGTACATTCAAACCAATATGCTTATATAGGCACGTTATAAACCCTCGTTATATGTATTAAATAACTCTGAATCATAAACCCCAGACACACACAGTGTAGTTTATACGTGTGTATGTATATACATGTACTTATACAAACACTTCAATAAATTTGCATATCATGTTACAATCCTGTATTATATTCACTCGTATATTCATGTTATTTTATGTCTGTCTGTGTGTGTGTCTCTCTTTCTCTCTCTCTCTTCACACACACACACACACACACACACATATGTATATGTATATGTATGTATGTATTTAACCCAAAGATGTTAGTACTGATGGTCCTATAGTCTAGTGGTAAGGACACTGGACTCTGAATCCAGTAGCCCGAGTTCAAATCTCGGTAGACCTTCGTGGTTTTTCTTCTGAGCTAAGATATACATTTATGTGCATGATAGTCCGTAGACAGCTCTATAGTTCTCCAGTGGAAAAAAGCTTTGAGCTTATATGGCTGATGCACGCATAAGGACGTATGTACCCAAACATGTAGTGCTGATGGTGCTATGGTCTAGTGGTAAGGACACTGGACTCTGAATTCAGTAGCCCGAGTTCAAATCTCGGTAGGACGTTAGTGGTCGTTTTCCTTTTTCTGAAATATGTATAAACCACAGACACACACACACTCCTTACACCGTGTATTTTATTGTGTATGTATATGTTACTAATAACATATACACCATATGTGTGCGTGTGTGTGAGAGAGAGACAGAGAGAGACAGAGAAGAGAATGCACATAACGTGTATGTGTAATCATATTATATCAGAAGACAATTATGCTTTAGACTTAGCAGCATGCTGTAGACAAGATCTAAAGAATGTTATTTATGTCAACACACACACATCTTTTGCTATACAGGTGTTGATAAAACAGTACGTGGGCTATTAGAGAAATACATAGACCCAGGAAACGCATTCAGAAAGAAGAAATGTAGAGAAACAGTGCCGATTGACAACTTAAACGCGCGTCGCGAGCTGTTTGTAAACTGTTTGATGCATTGGCAACGTTTGAGAACGGAGTATCTAAACACGAGGGAGAAGGGTATATTCCCATGATTGAGAACTGGTTCCTGTTTAGTATTATCTGGTCCATTGGTGCCAGTGTTGATGAAGACGTCGAAAGGCGTTTGACATGTTTATTCGTGACTCTGATCCACGGTATGCGTTTTGTGTGTGTTTATACGTTTATACATGTAGACACGCATTCATGTTCATCTTTCCGATATAAACATTTCTATACATGATATATATATGTACATTCAAAGTACAGCCACAAAAACATTACATGTTTTATACTCTCTCTCTCTCTCTCACACACACACACACACACACACAACACAGACCCACGTACATACGCACGAGCTTAACTTAATTGCGACTTTGTATCCTCGTGAGAACCACTTGTGCATATGGACTTAACACACACATATATGTATATACACATAACAGAGGAATTCAAACACTTTCTATATTATGTGCACGCAGTGTTGTGTGTTTATATAGATAGATAGATAGATAGTTAGATATAGATATAGATATAGATATAGATTGATAGATATACACACAACGCAGAATACAGTTATATACAACACTATATCAAGTGTTATCCATGTTCCTTCATGTATATACGTATCTAAATATTCTATGTATGAATATGTCTGTCTAAATTCGTACAAGAGGTGTGCGTTATTCTTTGCTACATCTGAATGTAGATACATGTATATATGTATTTCGTAGTGAACGTAGGTATATATACAGATGTGTATTCCTTAGCAGATTTCCAGCAGCAGGAACGGTGTTATGACTACTTTGTGGATCCAAAGAAGAAAGGGTTCACTCCTTGGGAAGAGAAGCTGTCCGCTGCATACAAATCCCCGTTGGAGCACCTTTCTTCAAGATTCAAGTTCCCACTGTTGACACAGTATGTGTGTGTGCGTGTGCGTGCTTGCGTGTTGTGTTAAAGAGAGTATGCAAGCATACATCTACATACATAACTATCTGATATATATATATAAATACTAGAGCTATGTATATACACACACATACATATAAACATAAACTATATATATACAAAAAATAACTAACTTAACTAAACAGGTGAGGACGAGCTTTGTTATTAAGACACTGGTAGCTACAAGAAGGCATGCAATGCTTGTTGGAAGAGTTGGGGTGGGGAAGACTCTAATTGCGCAGTCTGTGCTTCGTGCACTCCCTGAAGGCTTTGGTCCCATGACTGTTAACTTCTCTGCACAGACTTCTTCTAATAGCCTCCAGGTATACATATGCATGTGTGTGTGTGTGTGTGTGTGCGTGCAATATAATATATATTTACTATATGTATGCTACTTTATGCTCAATAGGTACACACACACACACACACACACACACACACATATATAGATAGATAGATAGATAGGTACACAGGTAGTATATGTCGTTTTATATGCATGCAAACACTATTATATTTAAAATGTAATATATACATCATCTATACTCAGTGTATGTATACACGCATATATATAATATAGACTTGTATACACATCTTGTAAATATAAATGCATAAAAAGTACATCTTTTCTGCTTCTATACAATGTAGTTATCTGTGTATATATCTGGATATATGATCTGTTCATATACTCAAATATATGTAAACTAAAAAACTCTATATACATCAGTACTCACACATACACACAACTCAATCTATACTTGAATCTTAAAAGTCGTGTATCTATACTTAATTGTACAGGATACAATTGAGGGAAGGTTAGAGAAGCGAACAAAGGGAGTCTTTGCACCTGCTGGCGGAAAGCGTTTAGTTGTATACTTGGACGACTTCAACATGCCAAAGAAGAGCCAGGTTTTAATCTGATTAATTAACTATAAATGCAATATACATATGCTCTTTATATATTCTTTTATATTATTAATGGTTATGCATAACATACATACTGTAATATGATTAATATGTGACAATATACACATGTATTTACTAATTGTTATATATAATGTTTTAGTTTGGATTTATTCCACCGTTGGAGTTATTAAAACTATGGATGGACAATGGATTCTGGTATGATCGAGCTAAACAAGAAGTTAAGCATGTCAAAGATATGCAATTATTAGCAGCTATGGCCCCTCCTGGTGGTGGACGAAACTTCATTTCTCAACGTATACAAGCATGTTTCTCACTGGTAAGTTTGTCACACACACAATCTCTCTTCTCTCTCTCTCACACACACACACACACACCGGATGAAACACATCTCATGTTTATAAGAGCTGCAGATAGTATATATAATACTATCATTTTTTGTTTATTTATTTTCTGCAGGTTAATTTAACAACGCCAAATGATAGTCAAATGAAGAGAATATTCGGAGCAATACTTACTGCAAAGCTTGCAACATTTGAGGACGAAGCAAGGCTAGTTGGTGACCAATTAATTAACGCATGTATAGAACTACACAACAATATCTGCCAGGAGTTACTCCCTATCCCAAGTAAGAGCCACTACGTATTCAACATGCGGGACCTGGCGAAGGTAAACCTCATTCTGTTTATTAATTACTTAGTTTAAAAATTATTATTTTTTACGCAATTAATTAGTTATTATTTTACATCATACAAACACAAAGCATATAAAAGACATATTCATACAACACAATATGAATACACGCATGCACGCACACCAGGTATATATACACGCAACGCATATATATAACCACCTACCGACACAGTCACGCACGCACATATACTAATTAACTAAACTATATCTTATAGTTTTAACAAGAAAACTAATTACTAATAAACATGATTTATTATGTGAATCTTAAGAAATTTAATCAAATATTAGTTACTAAATAAGTTTTTTTTAATATAGGTTATTCAAGGACTTCTACAAGCAAATAAGACTTTATACGTAAGCAAGGATATTATGTTGCAATTATTCTGCCACGAGTGTTTCCGTGTATATGGCGATAGAATGTGGGACAAGGCCGATAAAGCATGGCTCCAGGTATAGATTTTGTATAAAGTAATTTATATAGCTGATTAACATTATTCTATAATTTTATATGATTAATTATATAATTAATACACAATGTTAATATTAATTATATAATCTATAATCTACATAATATTTAAGTAATATCTAGTTTCCTCTTATTTATTTGCAGGATCAACTTGATCAAAAGCTTAAAAATAACTTTAGCACAGAATGGAAGAATTTATTTGGGGACCAGGTACCTGTATTTACAAGTTGTATGCAACCAGGGGACGAATTAATATATGAGCCAATACCAAGTTTTCCAATACTAAAAGAAAACTTGGAAGAGTATTTAGAAGAATGTAAGCTACAACCTGGTGCTACTGGCATGGATTTGGTAAGCCTTAATTAAGTTATTAATAATTCATTTAATTTAAAACTGAAATGATTTTATAATAAAAACTTAAGAATTATGTGTTTGGGTAAACTATTAAAAGGTTGTTACATTCTTACAAATTTGTTAATTGTATAACTTTCTGCTTATAAAAGTACTTATAATGCTTTTAAGTACATAATTTTCTATTAATAAGTTAAATAACAATATTACTTAAATTTTATATTACACAGGTATTATTCCGAGATGCAATGGAGCATGTATGCAGAATACACAGAGTGTTGAAGCAGCCAAGGGGTAATGCATTATTAGTAGGTGTTGGTGGGAGTGGAAGAAAGTGTCTTACTAGATTATCAGCCTTCATTGCGGATATGAAAGTAAGTATTTAATAATTAAAGATTAAAGTTAATAATTAATGTTAATTATTCTTCAGGTTTTTACAATACATGTTACGAAGGGATATGGATCTATACAGTTTCACGACGATCTTAAAGTGCTTTATCAACAAGCGGGTTTAGGAGAGAATAAAATGCCTGTTGTGTTCTTATTTGATGATACACAAGTCGTGTAGAGACATTCCTTGAGGATTTAATAACATATTAAGTTCCGGCGAGGTATAAACTACCTAACTAAATCTTTTAATTCTCTTAAGTATTAATTAAACTTGTAGGTATGTAATATCATAGTATGCAGGATTTATAGTAAATATTAATAAACTCTTCAATTATTAAACTACTTAATAAAATTATTTAACAATTAACTAATTCCATCTGTTAAGTATAATCTCTTTATTAATGTTTATTAAATTTATAGGTGCCAAATTTGTTTACTAAGGACGATTTAACGGGTATATTCGATTCTATACGTCCTATAGCCAAGAAGGAGAATGCAGGGGAGACAGACGATGAATTATATGTGTTTTTTATTGAGAGAGCACGGGCAAGTTTACATGTTGTTCTTTGTTTGAGTCCTGTAAGTGCGGCCTTTCATAGAAGGCTTATGATGTTCCCTGGCTTAGTCAATTGCACAACCATTGACTGGTACGTTATGAAATCATTTATTAATTATATTTAAATAATAGTATAATATTAATATATACGTGAGATATTATATAGTTTAATAATTGAGTATATCAGATAGTATATAATAATATAGTTTACGTAAATTCATATATAGATTAATAATTAGATGTAGCACATATGTAAATAATGAACATAGATATGTGTGAATGTCTATATACTATCGATATAGTTTAATGTAAAATTGTTCAGCGTATGACTTTACTTGTAAATATATGCCTTAGTAATATTAATAGGTTTTTAAGAATATAATAATAACAGCATATGTACTAGCTTAAGTCTCCCTCCCTCTTTCTCTCTCATATATATAATCTGTGTGTGTGTGTGTGTGTGTGTACACACACAAAGACAAATGTATTTAGATATACACATATACTTATCACTAATGCGTGCGTGCGCGCGTGCGTGTGTGTGTGACTATACCTAACAAGTTGTATTTATGTATGTATAATATCAGGTTCCTAGATTGGCCTGAAGATGCACTACTTGAAGTGGCAATAAAACTGATGGCCGAGGAAGAGAATGTGGCTGCTGCTGTGAAGGTTAATATTTGCAAAATATTCGTGATTATCCACAAATCCGTGATTACCATATCCACAAAAATGTATAATCAGCTCAAGCGTAGAAACTACGTCACTCCTACGAGTTATCTCGAGTTTGCCAAAGGGTACGTGTGTGCGTACAGAATGCTTCATATATATTTCCATGGATACTGTAGTTACATACACACACATGCAATATATATAATTACGTGTCGATGATATATACTGTATGTATAGTTATGTACGTACCAATGCCTGTGTATGTATGTATTTGTAATATATACATAGTACAAGACTGCTGTAACTATCTAATATTTGACGCATCTTTATGTTTTGTGTATAAGTGTATTTGGTAAAAATACTAATATATGTATATATTTACAGGTAGGAAGCTAATAACTGAGAAAAAGAGGCAATTAGCAGATAATGCTGCTAAACTACGTGGTGGTCTACACACTCTGAATGAAACACGTGAGTCTGTGGCGGCTTTACAAATTGTGTGTCAGGATAAGAAGATTATAGTTGCACAGGCAAAGAAGGATTGTGAAGAAATCCTTGTTGAGATCGTACAAGAAAGAGGGTGATTGATGACCAGGAGAAGCAGGTCTCTCTCTCTCTCTCTCTCTCTCTCACACACACACACACACACCACACAATGCATAGGAACGCTCTGAGACAGAGAGAGAGAATATAAAATTACAACATCCACAAAAATGAACACACACATGCACATAATACATGTATGAACACACACACACACACACACACACACAACACATAACAAGGGTATATATAGGAATGTTATAGTTCATACATGTATATGTGTATGTGTGTGTTCATTTTTGTGGATGTTGTAATACTCATTGACATATATGGATATCCTACAGTATGTCGTATAATCAATATATGTTAACATTTCTATATATTTTGTCAGGTGAACGAGGAAGCTGCAAAGATTGAAAAGGAAGCAAAGATATGCAATGCGATTGCAATCGGACTGTCAACAAGACTTAGACAAGGCAATGCCTGCGTTAATGGCGGCCGAGGAGCATTAAACGTCTTAACTAAGAAGGATTTAAGCGAGGTTAAGGCGTATGCTAAACCACCTGCATTAGTCGCTCTCACACTGGAGGCCGTCATGACTGTCCTTAAGCGCCCCACCTACGTGGGACGAGGCAAAGAAGCAGCTTGGGGATTCCCAGTTTCTAACAAACCTGCTCAAATATGACAAGGACCAGCTTGTAAGTTACACACACACGCGCGCACAATACAACTTGTAAGCTACGTATACGCATTTATACAACTTCTAATATAGTTCTTTTGTTACATATACACACATATACACATGCATACGTACACAGAGCTTATATATATATATATATGTTATGCCAAATTGTACTTATATATGTATTACAGGTTGATGCACTGTTAAAGAAAATTAACAAGTTTACTAGTAATCCTGATTTTACTCCTGATATTATTGGCAAAGTGTCTGGCGCTGCTCGTGGTCTTTGCCTCTGGGTATGAAAAGTGTATTATAAATATATATATATATATATATATATATATATAAACATCTATATGATTTCTATATGTATTTATACATATGTATATATGTATATATGCGTGTGTGTATGTGTGTATGTGTGTGCATACATAGGTTCGTGCTATGGAGTCTTATGGACACGTGGCTAAAGAGGTGGCTCCGAAGAAGGCAAAACTAAAAGGCTGCTCAGGACGCTTGAAGAAACAGATGGATGCTTTACAAGCTGCCAGGTATTATGTATATATACACGTATACGTACACGTACACACACACGCATATATATATATATATATATATATATATATATATATATATATATATATATAAAAGTTTCCACGTTTTGTATCCAGGAACACATTAGAAGAAGTGAGAGCCAAGCTTCAAGTCCTCAAAGATAAATATGACAAGTCTATGAACACAAAGGAGACGCTCCAGCGTGAAGCTGATGACCTCGAGGTATATTCTAGTTTTAAAAAAATGTATATATAATTATATGTTCTTGATATGTAGCAGTACATTAATTATGTGTGTGTGTGTGTGTGTGTGTTTATTTATGTATATGTGTGCGTAACTATATATAGTATACACAAATATAGTTACATGGTTATTATTTATTAGTTATAATAAAAAAAATGTGGTCGCTAAACTATCCATCTCAACATTATCAAACCAAATTAACTACAGAATGTTATAATTTTAGTAAATTCTTACAATATTATATTTGTCAATAATATTTATTAACACAATAGATATATAATTTTATTATAAAACACTAATACATTTTTATTTTCATTTATTTATCGTTAATGAACAGATAAAACTTATAAGAGCAGAGAAGCTTGTGAATGGTTTAGCAGGGGAGAAAGACAGATGGGAGGCCTCAATTAAGTCATTTGAAGAGCAGATTAGTCGCCTTCCTGGAGACTGCCTTGTAGCCGCCGCCTTCCTTTCATATGCTGGTCCGTTCTCATCTGAGTATCGAGACGAGCTTGTTAACAAAACATGGATGGCCGAGGTGTGTGTGCGTGCGTCCGTGCGTGTGTGTGTGTGTACACACACATGTGTTACTATACACATATATTCTAATTTTTATGTAAAGAGGTTCTCTCTCTCTCTCTCTCTCTCTCGTCTGCATTTTTTTTCTCATGTGTGATGTTCAGATAGAAGACAATAAACTATAATAAATGCAGTTTCCATGTACATGGCACTTGCATGTACAGACATACATAAACAATATGCGCGTGTACACACACACACACACACACACACACACACACACACACACATATATATATATATATATATATATATATATGCAGGTTGTGAAACTAGAGATACCTTCCTCTGGGGACTTCAATTTTTGCAACTTTTGGCTAACGCCGGAGACGTACGTGAGTGGAATATTCAGGGGCTTCCCGCAGACTCTTTCTCCACAGAAAATGGTGTTGTTGTTATGCGAAGTAACAGATGGCCTCTTATGATTGATCCCCAGGCAAGTAAAATATATTAATACTAATACTTTATGTTATGTATTATTAATTTAAAGTACTTCAATTTAAATTTTTCTAAGTAATAATATAATGTGATTAGTGATTAAATTTACTACCCCAGGAACAAGCGAAACGATGGATCAAAAACCTTGAAGCCAGCAACAACCTTGTTGTTATGGACTTACAAGTATGTTTAAATTTTAATGTGTCATATATATATATATATATATATATATTATATATATAATATATTGTATAACACACACACACACATGTATGTATATAAAATGCTGTATATTATACTTATATATATATATGTAGACGGATAATTTGATGAGAACAATGGAGGACTGCATACAATCTGGAACACCTGTTCTGTTGGTGGATATAATGGAGGAAATTGATCCATCTATAGAGCCTGTTCTTGCTAAGGCCTTCATACAACGAGGCAACCGGGTAAGTTGCACATTATATATACACAGATGCATGTGTCTGTCCTATGCATATGCGTACACTCATAATATATACACACACACTGCACGCCCACACATCAATGCTGTAGATATAAATGCATAGATACACGTATATGCTGAGATATATTTGCATAGATTTACACTAATGCAGTTATATGTTTACATAAGAATATGTATACATCTGTATATATATGCATAGATACATGTCTGTTTCCATTGATGTAGATGTATATACACATACATATGTGTATGTATACGCATATGTATGTGTTATTTGCAGACATACAGTATATATCTGGTTATGTTATGTGTACATGTATACATCTACATAAATACGTAATTATACATTTTTATGCAGCTGTATATTTGTATAGATGCAGACATGACCTGTTTATATATGCGTGTAGGGATATATGCATATATAAATATGTTGTGAGTGTGTTCTTATGTATAATCACATTCGTATCTATATGCGGTTTTATATCTACACACAGAGATGCATACATATACATATACGTCTTTACTTATGTAGATGAATATATACACAAGTCTACTGCAGTAATATAAATCTACAGAGTATGTTTATATACACATACAAACACACAGACATATGTATAGTAATATACATATCCATTTAATTATATATTTAGAGATATGTTTACATACGTGTATATACATAAATAAAGACAGAAGGATGTATATTTATGGAATTGTGTAGATTTTTGTATAATGTGTACAAATAGCTGTGCACACACACACACACACACACACACGTATGTATGTCTTTGTTTGCAGGTTTTCTTGAAATTAGGAGACAAGGAGGTTGATTATGATCCTAGATTTAAGCTCTACATAACTACCAAGTTATCGAATCCACACTTCTCGCCTGAGACATCAACAAAAACGACCATTATCAACTTTGCAGTAAAAGAAGCCAGTTTAGAAGCACAGCTGCTAACCTTAGTTGTTCAGAAAGAGCGCCCGGACTTGGATAAACAAAGGAACGAGCTCATCATTCAAGTAAGTATAATGTGTGTGTGTGTGTGTGTGTGTGGACATAATTATGAGACTTAAACATTTAAGATATTAATGTAACTTACAAATTAGAATACTACGTATATCGTTTATAAATAGATTGGAAGCATATATATATATATATATTAGGTGACAAATGGTAAAAACTCAAGCAGAATGTGAGGATAATATTCTTCGTCTTCTTTCATCTGCCACTGGTCCCTCCTTGAAAACCTTGAGCTTATTGAGACTCTGGACAAGTCCAAAGTTACATGGGAAACGGTACGTTTTCTTAAATATTAATTAAAAATATTATTATAAAATCTAAGTTTTATTTTATATAAGAATAGAGCATTTTAATAATATCTTATTAGTTTTTAAATTTTGAATTATTTATTTATTTATTTATACTTCTCAGGTGAAAGTTTCATTAGAGGTTGCAGAAATAACAGCAAAGAGTATCGAGGTCGCGAGCGCTGCATACAAAACAGTTGCAGAACGAGCTTCATTACTCTACTTTTTATTGAACGAACTGGTGGCTATCGATCCTATGTATCAGTTTTCACTGGAAGCCTACACAGTCTTATTTGTTATCTCCATTGCAAGGGCTCCAAAGTAAGTTATAAACATTAATTAATTTGTTATTAATAATTATTAATATATAAAATTTATGTATGTTTACATTATCAATGTTTGATTTTAATACATATATATTAAATTTTTATTCTATGAATGAATCATTTTAATCAATGTTTACTTATTGTTTATGTTTAAACAGGTCTGAAAATTTACCTGAGAGAATCAAGGCCTTAATTGAGTATCACACATATGCAGTGTATAGATATACATCACGTGGACTTTTTGAAAAACATAAGCTTCTACTTTCTCTTCAGGTATATATTTCAGTGTATATATTAGCTATAGTTCTAATACAACTTATTAATAAATAAGTATTAAGATTTTTTATGTTAAGTAAATAAAAAATATAAGTAATGATGTTAAAATAATTTAATTAATTATTAATTAAATAATTAATGCTGGTTTTATTGATCTAGTTTAATCATTTTTACAGATTTGTGCGAAAATATTACAAGCATCAAATGTTATTTCAAACGACGAATGGCAATTTTTCTTGAGGGGAGGTACAGTGCTTGACAGATCATCTCAGCCGCCCATTCCTGCGTCCTGGATCTCAGAACAAGCTTGGGATGACGTCACAGAACTATCAAAAGCCATCCCTCACTTTGAAAAACTAGTAAGTTGTATGTGTGTGTGTGTGTGTGTGTGTGTTACATATGCCTCCATATGAAATTATTATGTATATTATCTTTATTATATACTATAATTGATTTATAGTAATGACTTGTAGTTTTTATTTATTTATTTATTATGATTATTATTGATTATTTCTTGAATACAGGCTTCCAGTCTTGATCAAGAGAAAGGTAAATGGGAAAATGGTATAAAGTTGCTGAGCCAGAACAAATAGAGTTAC